>DWON01009180.1:0-11589 GCA_018251015.1 Phocides pigmalion okeechobee | reverse complement strand
GAGATTGGACGTGGTTGTCCATGGGCTGCAGTGACCACTTAACACCAGGTGGCCTGTATGCCCGTTTCTTACTCTTTATACATATAAAAAAAAAATGTATGTAAAAAAACGCCTTTGCCATAAACACTATATTTAATTAAGTGTTGCAATGCAGGCAAGGTCTTCAATCTGTTACATATTATTTGCATAAATTGTGCAGATATGATATATGCAAAACCTTAGTTTATTAAAACTATATCTGTTTTAAATATAAGAGCATTATTTGCCTTAGAGAAATCGTTTTACTTGAACTAAAATTTGATAAAAGCACATAAAATTGATCAAATAGCGTTAAATATATATATAAGTGTGTATATATATGTTATTTTAATATTAAAAGTTCTTTGTTATTTCTTTAAATCAATAAATAATTTAAAAAAAAAGTATAATATATCAGTTGAAGGATATATGCGTGTGATTTAAGCTTCTTAAGTTCCGTTACCGTTGAAATTTGATTTTTATGTATGATTATCATTCTTCTACATTAATCACGGAATAGCGGATTTACTATAGGTTTCAAATGTAAGTTCATTTAATTTGTATAATTATAAAGTACATATATTTAACAAATTTCACGGTTAAAATGTAAAATCAATTCATGCGGTTACCATAGAAAAGATATTCCACCATCATAACAAGAAAAGGAGTCTAATACCAAATGCATACCTACTGTTTGGACCTTAGGTTTTGTAATAATTATTGTGAGAATATTTTTGTAATCAAATAAAACTACTGCTCTATGATATTGATGAACTAAATTGTGAAGCACTTCACGATAATTTAAATAAGTCATTTTTAACGATATGAAAAAAGAATATTTTTTAATAAAATAAAATTATAAAGGGTATGTTATAGACTCAAACATTTACATATAAGCATATATTGTTATTAAAATACTAGAAAAATATTTATTCAACTGGAGAATTAATGCATTAAAAGTATTTGTTAAATTCTATATAGATTGACGTGAATCGATCAATTGCCGTGTCTATAATGAATCATGTAGAGCTTTAGTGGGTTTTCCCAAATATATATTTACCTTCTTATTGCTTATATAAACTTAGGATTTACATATTTCTAAATATTATAAGACAAAGACTCCCGTCGCATCGATCCGTCTGTCTGTAAACTCAAAAAATACTGGACGGATTTTCTTACTGTTTTCAAAAATATGGAGTGATTCCTGAGGAAGGTTTTGATGCATAATAAGTTAAGATTTTTTCGTAAATTGGGCGAGAAATTAAATAGTTAAATTCAACATAGAGAACCATAGTTCGACCGGGGAGGTACCACCAACGCCCTCATAATCCGCCGTATAGCATTACTTCTGCTTCGGTTGGAGAGATGCGGTTGCCGACTACACTTTGAAGCGAGGCGAACATCTTAGTCTTCAGGCGTAGCAACGTACATATGTACATTCGAGCTCAAATAGGATTTCGGTCGTATTTGTGATTGTACGTGGATGTCTATGGGCTGCGACTACTTAACATCAGGTGTTTTGTATGCTCGTTTGCTACTCTTCTCACATAAAAAAAAATAACTGCATGCTGAAGAATTTTCTAAATAGTTCTAAAATGTGTTTGAAGTTTGTCAATCCAACTTATGGCTTCTTCTCATCTCTCTCTCTCACACTCTCTCGACTATTCCCAATCTGAGAGGCGACCAGTGCTCAGCAGTAGGACAATAATGTGTAGACGAAAAATTATACCTACACTTACAGAAATATAAACTTCTTAGTAGAGTTTCTCTGAGACTTGTTTATATACAAATAGCATCTGACGCCTATTTAATTGAGACATGTCGTGAAAAGATTAAAATTAAGATAAAATAACGATAACAGTCTATTTATAAGCTAAGAATAACAAATATACGCGGCGCTGTTAATAATTTATTACGATATCTTATTCAACGCTAGGAACTTGTTACATACATGCTTGGAGAACGAAAATGGTTGTTAGCGATAAATATGTCTTAAATTTACTCAAAACGGATACATAACCGGATACGGAACAGTTTTTAAGGACTCATGCAACTGAATATAATAGGTCTTCGCATTATGATTTTACGAACTGTTATTAGTTCATGTCACATTAAAAAAAACTCGAGATTGTCATACTTGAAATTTATATATCATTGTAGTTACTATGCTCGTTAGAAAAGTTTGGTGAGATTTTTATACACGTCCTATGATCTATTTAAGCTAAAATCCTTATACCGCATGCGGTTCTAGGTATTTACTGGAATATTTTTACCGTGCTCGATACATTGAAACTGGGGAAGTGATTTTAAACAAAGTTATTATTCAAATTTTATTACTACGTGTATATCATAATCGTTAATGGAATACGTCTGCTTTTAAACTCTTCCTATGGAGTATTAATAATCTGCGCGTAAAACAGCTATAATATGACATAATGAGAAATGGATAGACGGTTCGACAGAGAGCCGAATAGTCGGATAATTGGACGGTTAGAAGAACATAGAGGTCCTTCGTCTGTGTTCCTTTAAATAGACAGATCGACAGAAGGAAAAAAGTCTATCTGACTGTTGGATAATAGAATAGACGAATAATATAAAAGATGGATAATCGAACAGAGTGACAATCCGGCAAACGGATATAACATTTCAATGGTTCCCCTTATTGCCTTTTACCATGGAACCCTGAAAACGGCGCCTGATAATTATGTAACTATAAACATTAATGTTTTGATCCTGATAACCTGCGCCCCATGTCTCGTGTACGTCGACCGATTAATTATACAATTTGTCAAATATAGCCTCTATTTCTTTTAGCATTAAGTAGTAATTGTTTTTGGGCCACCGCGGGAAATTCCAGCAGACACAACATTCGTGGACATTGGACTTTGATAGTGGCCTCGTCTTATTTCGGAGATATAACTCCGAAATAAGATATGAATTTCGGGCGCCCTGACTGATACGTGTTCGAATCTTAGTCATGCAATAACGATTTTCCACATATAGAAGTACCTCTAAAATCTTTAGGTTGACTGTGTTTTTCATTGTATACATTTTAGAATATCTTCTAATAGTCATCAACATCAAATCCGAAGTTTTTAAATTTTTGTCAGTATGTTTGTTATTGACCTTTACTGTTTAGTACTGAACTCACAGGTACCTATTTAAATTGTAAACACTATTTTTTTTAGGTAATCAAATAAATAATTAATAATTCGCCGGCTTCACATTGAAGCGAGCGACCATCTTAGTCCTTAGCAGTAGCAACGTATCTACGGAGCTCAGATAGGATTTCAGTAGTGTTTGTGGTTGTAGGTGCATATCTATGGGCTGCGACTACTTAACATTAGGTGGCTTGCATGCTCGTTTGCTACTCTTATTATATAAAAAAAATGTACCAATTTCATATTGCTGTATGACTGATGTCTGTGAGTAAATAAACCAAATAGAATTTGAATGTAGCAACAACTAGACCAGGGTAATAAACTATGACTTAAGTTCTGAATCCACGCCCAGCTGTGGGACTATTTGGCGGTAATGGGCTAGTGATAACAGTTTATTTTACGGATGTTCGGTTGACAAATTGAGGCTACATCCGTTTTAGAGATGCCAATCGTTGACAAGCCTAAACTAGGGCAATAAGACGGCATACGAAACGGAAGCCACATTCTAGTAACGATTTAGTTCAAATTTGTTATTTCAGAGTCCAATCCACCATGTTAAATGGTGCCACCCAAGGGCGACATTATATAGAACAAAATCCTACAAATTCAAAATTAAAATATTTTATTTCATTGTAAGGTATTTACATACACTTAATGAACGTCAAGGGTACAGTGTAAAATCAATACATCGGCTTTGAGCGCCCTGTTGGCTATGGTAGACCGGGAGATCGGGAGACCGGGAGAGAGATGTTTAATTATTAAAAAAATCAAAAAGTAATGAATTGCATTCCGGATTGCATAATTCTATGATAATCATTTCAAAATATCGTTGTAATATATGTATATGAAATAAATTTAGAAGTTACAATGAAATAAAATTTACACATATTCATTATTTATGAGGACATTTATAAAGTCATTACGTTTCTTTTATTAATTTACTCGCGATTAAGAAAAAAATATAATATCTAAGTAAAAAAGTTTAAAATAATTTGTCGTAATAACCACATAATGAACATAATACAGATTTCAGCCGTGACCACGAGCCATGGAAATGGTTCGACATATTGACAATTAAAAATCGTTAGCCGTAGTACATACATAGTAAGATATATTTGATGTTGTAAAACAGATAAATAACGACGTTTCCATGTATTTAATTTCGTGTAAATTCCAGTTTGCGATTGCACGAGAGTTTATTTGCACGAGTAGAGAAAGCGTCAGAGTAATGTAAGCATTTAATTAACGTTCAGTAAACAAAATAGGTATGTATTAAGTAAATACTACGAAATGCTTCATTAGAGCCCCTTCATACTATATGTTCGATACGTCACAGCTCTGATAATCGTAAAAATGTTATCTTATGTAAAGCGTAGTCATGCATTGTAAATGATCGAAGTTAAGCTAGCTAGGTTCCGGTCGGGAGTTAAAGGGGTGATAATTGGTGGCAAAATAAAATCCAGACTTAATATTAAGTTGAACCATCTTGAATGAACGTTGCTAATTGCTTTTTCGTCGAATGCGTGATTAACAAATGAATTGTTTTTCTTATTCACATTATTCTTTTAAGTAATAGACACACAAAATAGATAATAGTCTTGAGGATCGCAGTTCACGGTTACTGCCGCTCGTCCTTTTTGTATTCAACATCAAATAAGATACACTAACATTAATTATAATCGTGAAAAGAAAGTTGAAATCCTTTTTATATTAACTTGCTCGTTAAATCAGGAAACATTAGGGAAAATGTTTTCCCGCGCATAATTTCAAGTTATAAAAAATAATTAAAAAGGTTTGGAAGCCTTATTTATTCCAATCCGTAAAAATCGGTTAGGAATGTGGTAGTGTAGTATAAAGAGACCTTTAACAAAATGAAGTAAACATTATCAGATATTCTTCGCAGTGTCTTTATAAATAGCTTAAGGTCATGTATACTTGAAGAAGTGATTATATAAATAAGAGACACTTTCTCCAGGGTGTGTCCAGGCAACTCAACAAGATAATCAACTTAGATGAGCTAAATCTTAATACATATAAATTAACATCTGACATGATTTTTTTAAAAAAGTCGAGTAGAGTTCGAGTGATAACACTTTTTCCGTGTAACAAGAGTAGCAGACGAGTGTGTGGGCATAACTTTCCTGCGTTGCTGTTGTCACATTTTCACATTTAGGCTCAAACATAATAGAATTTCTATTTGAAATCGTAAGTTGTTTTGATCTTCATCTATCAGCTTTTACGTGTGCACTGCTGGGCATAGGCCTCCCCCAGATGCCGCCACTCTGATCGGTTTTGTGCCCTCTGCATCCAGCGGTCACCCGCTATTCGTATTAGGTCGTCGGTCCTAAGTAGATGCTCTTTAGTACGAAAATGACCATCTTGCTTATAATATAACTGGGAACAATACTGAGTACTAAAATGCTATTTTTATTTCGACATTTATTTATAATTGACAATGGGCTGCAATTTTAAGCAGATTTGCTGCGAATATTACTGTCACGTAACTTGATACCAAAATTGCTGAAACGGAATATCAGAGCACCAAAACACATAAACATGTTAATTGAAATTCCATTCTATATGCCAACATTATTTGCGATATATTGTCAGTAAATCACAATTAAGAGAACGTGTGAGTGTTTAACCTTTATAATTAACGAGAATTGGTGCATTTCTTGAGAAACCAACGATACGATCTGTGTTTTAAAATTAAGAATTATTTTAAATAATGAAAAAAAGCTTAATTATTTGAAATGTCAAGTAAATAAATAATTTAAAGAATATGTATTGTACATTTTCTTAAATTGTACATTTCATCGAATACTATTTTAATATCGCCAAAAATCGACTGCGAACTTTTAAAATGAAACAAAATAAAAAGTAATATTTAAGTACAGATATCTATTTTTTCATAAACAAATCATAAAGTTCGTATTCCGTGTTTCATATTTAAATCTTTTTATACAAAAATACAGGTCCATACCTACCTATGCGTTTTGTCACTTGCTCACTCGTTATTTGCGACAGTTTAATATCAATTAAACCGGTTTTCATGTAACACAGAAGCCTTCTTTTGTTGTTTGAGTACCGTTTAGTCAATGAGACTATGCAAAAGGATCTAGTTAAATGTCACTTACTACCACATATTTAAATACCGGATAAGAAGCGGTTATGCATTCCACCCATTATTGAAATAAATGTTTCCCGATTTAGTTCAGGGATATTTAAAACGAAACCTGAATAGAAATATGTTATTACATTTTACTATAAAGGGGACTCACTATTAATGATTTTTAATTGTAGATATTTCGAATCAATTACATGGCGTGGTCACTAAACGAGTTAAAGTACTATTTTCCACTTAAAAATGCATTAAAAATGAAAATTACATTGGTATCTTTTAAGTTAAAATCGTAAAAGAGGACTATGCAAATTAACTAAACGATTGTACGGTACGAAATCATTCCGTTCAATTTAATTTGCAAATATTGACAATTTGACAACCAACAAACAGATGTTTACATCATGACTCCATGTTTTGACCACAGCAAAACAGCAATTATCAGTGGAACACAAATAATGATTAACATTAGTTAATGATATTATCACATTGTTTAAACAGATGCATTGTTTATGTTTCACATTCGCGAATGATTCACGCAATTCTGTTCAAATGATTGTTGAGTTAGTAAAAAATTGCGTATAGTGAAGTATTTTTGTTCAAAATATTGTAATTTATTACACTTATATGTAATATGTACTTATTATATTATATTATATGTATTAGTCTACAAAGAAATTATTTGCTTTTTTGAAAGTTCAAGAATTAACTTATAGTTGATGTCAATGAATACCAGGGACCGCTTAAGATTAGATACATTTGAAGTTAATTTGCTGCTTATTTCTACATATATAAATATAAAAAGGTAAGGTGACTGACTGACCAAGAGATCGAAGTACAACCGAAACCTTTGCTCCTAGGATTCAGAAATTTTACAGACTAGCATAGCGTAAATAAGCATTAAGAAAGACATTTTACGAACTCCATCTCGAGGGGGTAAAATAGAAGTTGAGAATATGTAGGAGACTTTGGTTTCTTCCATGGATTGGCTTAAAATATACAAATAAGGTAAAAATATAGTTACATGATTTATTGGAATGTGTTAATATCAGGTTCTCGAGAGCAAATCCGCTTACAAAATGTAAAAATAATCTACATACTTACCGTTCGCTGTTGTAGATTCATTAATGAAAGAATAATAATCGTATACTTACGCTTTAATATGGCGTGTAACCATAGAAGGGGGTACTTAGAGATCTACGTGTACGTAACAACAATGAGACCGTCACGGTGGTCTGGAATGAAGGACCACAATTTCCATATGTTATAGCTTTTTGCTTGCGATATTGCCCACGCGTCCTCCATAATAAATACTTCTATCATTTAGGTGTTATTATAGTATAACTGAAGTTTGATCCTTCCGTCAAATTGTTTAAAATGAGAAACAAATTATATTTACAGAAAGTAGATTCTTTATAGAACTCTTTTTGAACGTCAATAACCTACCGATTCGTAAGGTGTTTCGTTTTGGAGAAGAGGTGACGAAATACTCTCCAAGAAAGAAGAAGAACGGAACTTCCCCGTCGCCTTGACAACCTGCCATAAAGGAGTTGTTATTTCGATTAGAGAGGAGATTTATCTTAGAAAAGTAGCGAACTAGCATGCAGACCAGCTGATGTTAAATGGTATTTGCATCCCTGGGCATCCAAGTTCAAGCTCAAACAAAACTTAGTCCGTCGAACATAGTGGATCTATGCGTTGCTCCTCCTGAGGACTGAGATGGTCGTGTTGCTTATGTGTATCCGGCAACTGCACCGCAAAACTGTTTTTCGATGGATTATGAAGGCGACATTGGTACCTGCTTGATCGGCATATTGTTGCGTCAAAGAAGACCTAAGTCTTGCAGGGGGAAGGTAATGGAGTGATGATGGAATAAGAGGTTGTTTCCTACTTTTATTTTATAAATAAATCCCTACATATTAAGCTGCCATTTAATAAATTTTGAAACTTTTGCAATGCAACAAATAACAATGGGTTTTTATTGTACGATGTTCATTTGTTTTTAACCAATGTAACAACGATAGGAACACTCTGATAACAAATATTTTTGTAATGACTCCAACTTATCCAATGTTATACAGTGCAGTTATATATGGACACATTAACGAAAAATGTGTAAACTTGTTTTATTGCTGTTTGAAATTTTATAATTTATTTACACTTTTTTAAATAATGAAAATAAATTTAAACTATATTAAATTATAAAAAGCAAGATTTAAAACATAATTATAAGAATGAAAAACCAAAAAATAAAATACGGCATTCAGATTGCTGTCTTTGGTATGAGTTCCCAGAAACTGGCAACATTACCTCGTTGAAGCTACCAACCGTTTGGACAAATGCTTGAAAAATAATTTTACGTTAGTGCAGTTAAATAAAATATTGTAAATTCAGCTTTTTCTTATAAATTAGTGAATTTCCAGGATGGAATGAGGTAGAAATTTTAAGTTTACGATATTGATATTACGCTAATCGTTCTATATTATACTAAAATATTGTATTTTGATGCGATAATATAATTTTGACGCGAATTATATGAACGTTATAAAATAATTAAAAATTGGTAATTCTCTTAATTGTTGAACTTAATAAATCACATAATTTATTATTTTTTTGATATGATATTGATGATTTTTGTCAAAGGCTGCTTACGTAGGATTAGTAAAGATGAAAAAAAAAAACAGGTCACAGTTGAAAAAGGCTTTTTTGACGGTACTTTTAATAAAATATGAAAATTAAATCTACGATTAACAAGAATCTATCCGAATAGATAATATGACGTTATCATTAGCAAAACCATATCGGTAACTACATACGCTAGTGAAGTAGTTCGTACATTGTCGAAATAACTGTCCATAATATTAAAAATACCAATAATTATCCACTTTGCTGCAGTCCATTGTATTCCATAGTTGGGTATGGATTTTGTCCCAACCGAGGTAGACCTTTATTATCACTGTTTTCCGACTGAGCATCAACATGAGCAACTCAACAATGAGGATGAGAATTCAACAAGATTGAATGATTGTCATGTCTATCCATAAATGTAGACTGCTTAAGCTGCTCTGCAGCATGGAAACACGCACTTACACAATTACACAATTAGCCACTAACGGTCACCCATCTCCTAACCGTCCAACGTTGCTAACATTACCATTGCAATAGTCGCCACCCGCGGTCATCCATCTCCTAACCGCGTCCAACGTTGCTAACTTTACCATTGCCATAGACGCCACTCGCGGTCACCCATTTAATAACCATCCAACGTTGTTAACTTTAGCATTGCAATAGACGCCACTCGCGGTTACCCATCTCCTCCTAACTGCGTCCAACATTGTTAACTTTACCATTGCAATAGACGCCACCCGCGGTCACCCATCTCCTAACCGCGTCCAACGTTGCTAACTTTACCATTGCAATAGACGCCACCCGCGGTCACCCATCTCCTAACTTTACAACGTTGCTAACTTTAGCATTGCAATAGACGCCACTCGCGGTTACCCATCTCCTCCTAACCACGTCCAACATATCTAACTTTACCATTGCAATAGATACCACCCGCGGTCACCTACCTGGTGCTAACCGCGTCCAACGTTGCTAACTTTACCATATCAATAGACGCCACCCGCGGTCATCCATCTCCTAACCGCTTCCAACCTTGCTAACTTTACCATTGCAATAGACGCCACCTGCGGCCACCCATCTCCTAACCAGCCAACGTTGCTAACTTTACCATTGCAATAGACGCCACCTGCGGTCACCCATCTCCTAACCGCGTCCAACGTTACTTAACTTTGTTTATCATTGCAATAGACCCAAGCCTACACAACCTACAACAGACAATTTTCCATTTACCTTGAAACAGCTTCGACCCTCGTTCTCTCCGCTCTACTGCCTTTACTCGTTTCACACGAGTGGCTTTGACGTAGGTTTTTAATTGCTGTATTGTGGTGTAGGCAACCAGCTTTCCATACAACGATTATTCATTTTGCAATGGGACTAAGGGCTTATCGACGGTGACTGGTCTATTGACGTCACGTGTTTGACGTCATTGGGTTAAGGCAATGATGAAAATAATTATGAACTCATTAAACTTAATAACAGTTCTGGTCAGTAACAATGGACCCTCAATTAGCCGATATGTAATTAGGCTTGATAGACCGCGAGCCGGCAACAGATCTTCACAACCATTTTTTTTCTCGGATAACGCGTAAAATACTTCAGAGTTGTATCATGAAGTGAATGAATTGTCTCGTGTATTTTAGTTACGGTTCCAAGGGTAAAATGTACGGCGATGACCATCTAAACACATAAAAAACCTTTTTAACCGCCATCGCTGTGACCTCATGAGACCACATCTCAATCCCAGAACCACAGTTTGTAATTAGGTGATTCCATAAAACACCTCGCTAAAGCATTTTACGAGCTATCGCTCGGGAAGAGTGGTTTTAAAGGTGGGAGAAGTATAGTTCGATCGAGGAGGTACCACCACCGCCCTCATAATCTGCCGTAAAGCATTACTTGTGTTTCGGTAGGAGAGGCGCGGTCGCCGGCTACACTGAAGCGAGGCAACCATCTTAGTCCTCAGGAGTAGCAACGCTTCTACATTCGAACTCAGATAGGGTTTCGGTCGTTTTTGTGATTGTGCGTGAAAGTCTATGGGCTGCGACTACTTAACATCAGGTGGTTTGCATGCTCGTTTGCTACTCTTCTCACACATAAAAGAGAAGAAATGATCGACGAAATTTGTACCTGGCTCTTGGACTATGTGGTCTAGCTGATCTAATGATGGTCGTGATAAAACTATGACTATATGTTTATGGTCTCCTATTACAGTTTGCAAATTATTATGTTATTTAGATACAGCGAATGCATGAACGAATATATTACCATACGTTGACTGTAACGAGTAGGTATTATCGTGTCAATAATTTATGATATAATTGGCAAATAAACAATGTTAATCACATTATTCTAATGATATTAAAATAGATACAAATATTTCTACAGAGATTGTAATGACATCTTAAAATAAAATTTCTTAATTCAAACCGTGGTTCGTATATGTACATATGTATATATATAATTCTGGTTATATACATATATACAAATATAACCAGGATTAGCTTAAACGTTTCTACAAAGATTGAATTTCATTTAAACTGAAAGTCGTGCTTAAATAGAACTTCAGTTCTGTTTGAGATTGGACGTGGTTGTCCATGGGCTGCTGTGACCACTTAACACCAGGTGGCCTGCATGCCCGTTTCTTACTCTTTCGCAATAAAAAAA
>DWON01009179.1:0-11591 GCA_018251015.1 Phocides pigmalion okeechobee | reverse complement strand
CTTCGCGTATGAGCTCGAGAGGTGAGGCGATCCTATAAGAGAGGCTCTGCAATTTAGACAGTTATCTGCTTACGGGGAAAACAACCCGCGCGGCTGGGTAACTGAATAGGACAAATAATAGCAAATAAAATTGTTCCCTCAAACCTCTACTGCTATAGATTGAAGAACTTGATTGAAATTGTTAATACAAATAGGGTCGAGGGAACGGTTACATTCATTTGTGATTCAACATACATAGGAACGAGAGCAAAGCTTGTGTATAGGAGCCATCGGAAAGATTCTTGAACCTAATATCAATTACGAAGGAAGAGAAGGAATGTAATTCGTGCAAGCGATCCGCGCTCTCGTTGCTAATTGATAAACATACAGCGAACTAACGCGTGATCGCTCAATGCGTTCCTCCACTATTTTTAAATGAAATTCTTTTGATTCATATATTCCAAAGTATAATTACACGAAACTGAGCAATGCTTCGCATCGGTTTTAGAATTCCGAAATAGGAATTTGATTGCAGTTTTATTATTCAGCCGTATTCAACGTGTTTTTGGCGGGTTGATATAGAAGCAGGCAGTCAAATGAATTTACGCACAGTCAAATGTATTCTGTTACTCATATTCAATTTGATGCGTTAGTTAAAAATAATATCCGTGATTTTGCCATCGCCTTACGAAAGTTCAAAAGGACAATTATCTTATATACAGAATATAAAAAAATATTTTAATCACAACATTGTGGAACCTACAAAATGACGTTAATTCATAGTATGTATATCTTTAAGAAAACATGGCTTATAAAAATATATTTAAACAACACGGCAATGAACATATATGGATATAATTCTACATGTAATATCCTTTACATCATAAGCTAAGCCTTGCGTGATTGTGGATTCTACGTTTGAGTTCAATGATACGCTTAACCATAGGCTTGAAGGCTACTTGAATGAGTACGTTAGAGTTTGGTGCAATAAAGAAGAAGCATGTGAGAGCGAGACAAAAAGCTAATTACGGCTTTTTGTTTGGAGTCGGAGCGTGAACAGCGGTGAGTGGAGTGGCGCTAAGGGCCGATGCACCAGACTTGACGCACATATTACGAGTATAGCAAGCCTATTGTTTTACTGACGAATACTACGATAGATTTGTGGGGCCAACAGATACAATCAACTGTTTTCTCTCAACCTTCGAAACTAGACTTTATTTTGCGACAATATTA
Source organism: Phocides pigmalion okeechobee (assembly GCA_018251015.1). Lineage (NCBI taxonomy): Eukaryota > Metazoa > Arthropoda > Insecta > Lepidoptera > Hesperiidae > Phocides > Phocides pigmalion. The sequence goes on along the minus strand of DWON01009179.1, from coordinate 10,379 downwards.
CACGTAATACTGACAATTCTGATAATGTAAAGACTAATTGCATCTCTAATTTTAATCTTACAACTACTTTTTTTAGTCGAATATTATCTTATTCCTTAAGTAAAGATATTCAACGCAAATAGAAAATTGAATTTCAAATAAAGGACTGAACGGTAAAAGAAGCATACGTAGATAATCTTGTAAGCACTTATTAATTAATATTCAAAGTCATATCCTCAATCCTTAAATTATAAATAAATTTATCTTGTTAATCCGAAAAAAGGGTTACAAATTTATACATAGTTTGAAATAAAATTCGTAGATTATTTTCCTAAGCCAAACTTTTTGATTAACTCTCAGATTGTTTGAAGTTTTTTATTGTATCAAGAAGAAAAATTAATACCTTTTGCAAAATTAAAAGAATCATAATTATATTATTGAAGTCATTTAATAAAAGAAACAGTGCCGGGATTCTGTTGATTCTTCCCGACGTTAGTCCTGGCTATACTTACTAATTAGTGTTAAGCAGAAAGGAATCAGATTTGAGTTATTTATACTAAAGATTTCGTACTTAATTATTCAAGAGTAAATATTTAAAAATTCTTAGTTAAACATAAAATTCTGCGATTCTAATTTTTTACACAGAATTCCTTTTTGTAAAAGGAAAAATGAAAGATGTCTGTTTGATTGATATAAAAATAACATATTTATATATTAAATATATATTAAAAAAAAAGCTCATAGTCTATTTACATATTGCAAAATATAAATTAAATATTACGTATGTACGAATTAATTATTTATTATTAAATTAAAAATTGTATTCATTACTTTTTGTTACGTATCTTTTGTTCGACAGAAAATTCGATTTGGTTTGTTATAATTATCAAATAATTTAATTTTGAAGTGTAGTGTATGTTTGTAATATGAAAATAATAGGCTTTTAATGAGTACATGTGAAAATATATAGAGTACTTATAACAAAATTAAATTATTTATTTGTTCGTATGTTTATTCCGAGTAATTTTCGAAAATGTTGGACCGATTTCGTCGAAACTTTACTTACAAATGCCAGATGTTATTAAGAATAACTTAAGCTCTTCTTTTAGAATATGTGAATAAAGCGGGCACAGTGAGTCAAGAATAAAACTACATTGTTGGAGTGAACTAAACAAATGTACCAGGACCCACAGATACCCTTACAAGTGTAGGCAATGTATGTATGAACTCACCGTTTCGGCTGTGTAGCGCCCGGCGCTGCACTCTAGTAGTGAAGATTCACTCACCTGAAAGAACAAAACGATTATTGCACGGAGTTCATAATTGGACCGGTTTAAAGGTTTTCCCTATAATTGAGGGAAATTGCAAGCAAAAGGGTGACTATCTTTATCGTACAATAGTTAAATGTATGCGCATTTTACTAGTACCTTCGAAATGTACGTTTTCCTTTACATTCTTTAAGTTACATCATGTATATTTAATTATTATATATATTTACTTTAAATTTAAGAAAATACATATTGAATTTTAAGAAAGTACAAATCCTGCAACCTTTTAAAAATCCCTCTGATAGGCACTTGTCTCTTTCCACAACTGGGGGAAGTGTAGAGCAAACTCCGCCACAATGCATATTATTGGAGTGACCAGTTAACGATCATGTCATCTCTTTAAAAACCGTTAGAGCTTCCGACTAGGTTTTACATCTTATGTTTATACACAATTCCTGAGTACAATTACTTGTATTTTTCTAAATCATAAACATATCTATACAAGCAAATCTGAGAGCATGTATTATCACAAATAGAACAAATAAAGTATGACCTACAAATGATTTGGGACGGTCGAGACGAGTGGAGCTGGCCCCAATCCGAGATAACTTAGTTACGAAAGCGAATCACTAAATGTTCGAAGCTACAAATCGACATCTCGTAGGAGGAGTTGACCGCTCCAATGCAAACATAACGAGCTGCTTCCAAACACACATCGTGGTACGGAGTTTTATTTTATCACAATAACTCGCAGTCTCCTATTGTCAAAGAATAATCTTGAGGTTTCTTATGAAAGACGAATATCAGTCAAGCATGAAAATCCACATCAAATGTTAAACAGAAGTTGTATCTTAGGTCATATACATATATGTTTTGCGACTCTTGCAGACTTAAACGGTCGCCTCACTTCTAAGATAATACATTTTTCGAACCAAACCACTTAAATGCAACTCATTGTGCTAAAGTTAACTGATTATAAAGCTGATATAGTAATTAATACTGTAATATGAGGTCAACAAAGCATTTCCACTACTAAATCTAGTTTCAGCCACAGGCTATTCGAGTGGGTTCAATCTCGGATAAATTCGTTATGAAGGAGAATCGCTAAATGTTCCTATTGTAGCCACATCGTGTCGCCTACCATAGAATAGTTAATCATGCAAATAGAACGGCCTAACGTGCCGTATTTATTTGATAGAGTTTGTGTTGACATCTATTGTTGCACGAAAATTGTTGTTATTAACGTTAATTGTAACTACTAAGTATTATTAACTACTGGAAGTGTATCATTATTCCACAGCTGGACACGGGTCACCTCTCAGGTAGAAATGAGTAGGGCAAAGTTCCCGGTGTGGAGTGATGGATTTTTTCTGACTCTATGGAATCTACATATTTAAAGGTACGAGAACGAAATACGACCGAGGAGGTACCACCCCCGCCCTCATAATCCGCCATAAAGCATTTCTTGTGTTTCGTTTGGGGAGGTGCGGTTGCCGGCTACACTGTGAAGCGAGGCGACCATCTTAGTCCTCAGGAGTAGGAACTCATCTACGTTCGAGCTCCGATAGGATTTTAGTCGTGTTAACATCAGGTGGTTTGCATGCTCGTTTGTTATTCTTGACACTTAAAAAAATGAGAAGAATTTTCTGTTCTTTTGTTTTAGGTTCGCACTTTCTTGCTTTATGTAAAAAACAAAAATGGGAAAATCGGCGGTAAAAGATGGCCGTCATAGATTGAAACTGAAGGAAGTACTTAGTACTGAACTATTACTACTGTTTAATAAATAAAGTGTATTCGACAATATTTCGTTATTACTATCAGTTAATGTAAATATTTTGATGATTCTTCGTCAAGCTGCACTGGACTAACATGGTAGGTGGGGTGTTAACGGGATGGCAATAAAAAAATAGATAATTACAAAATTGATTTGTCTCTTCTAGATCATATGTGTTTTCTAATACCGTTGAGCATTCGGGCAAACATTTTAATAGCCACATAAAGCCGGTGGAATACGAGTTATCACAATGCAGTTGCAGAACTCAATCTCGTTTCGACAGCAGCCATTTGAGCGAGGCAATCTTCAACGTCGGTCAAGTACCTCTGTTATAATCACATCCATGTTATTATAATACGAATGTTATAGTTGGAGTAGTTATTTGAATTATTTTATTATTTTTAAATGCAAGCTTGTAATAATACTGTATAAATGTTACTTTCAATAATTATTTCTACTTTAATTTTTACGATTTTGAACTGATTGAATCGCGGAATATATACGCTATTTCATATCACGGGACCCGTATATCAAATCACGATTAAATAAATATCAGTGATTAAAAAACGTTAATCGTGAGTGCCCGTTATATAACATAATATTTTAATTTATTCTTTATTATTACTTTAATTATTAACTAGCTCTTGACACGAAAATTCGAATACAACGTTGTGAGAGAATTTCTAATTTGGAGTAAATGAGCCTTTATTTTTATATTTATATGATATTAATGATGATGAAAAATATCCGTTTTTATTTTAATTTAAAACAAATATAAAATAACAAGTACTTTATAGTTTTTCGTCATCCATCGGTAGTCATTGCTTCATCAACGTAGTTTATAGACTAAACTAAATTTATAGACTAAACTAAATTTATAGACTAAACTACGATGATGAAGTAATGACTACCGATGGACGATGAAAAACAATAAAGTACTTGTTATTGTCGTCATTTTTGTATTACGTACAAACCTTTTAGCATCTCGTTTTGTTTATTAATTGGTATTACTTGTATACTGTTGCAAAAACGGAAATTAATAAGCCCCTTATCTCTCATATATTTAACCCTCTCGCTTAAACATTCGCTAACATGGAATCGAACCTGGATCCTGTTTTTGTAAAATGGCACAGTAACTACATATGTGCTACGGTTGCCCTTAGATTAGATCAGAAAGTTATTGAATTTTAATTTAAGGCATGATTTTAGGGTGTCGCTAACGATTCTGTTGACATACTTTACGTTTCGTCAAAAGGCAGTAATTTAGTAAGTGAAATTTCCTGAAAGTGTATACGAAAATTTCGGAACAGTAATGTAAACATTTTTGCTCGGTGAAAGTGATACGGGACAAATGGCGCCCGTGTCGGAACACGCCAAGCATGATCGCTCACCGACTCTACATACACTCTACGTACATATGAAATAGTGATATTTTATTTGGACAAACCTTCAGAATTACACGTTAAATTTAATAAAACTAATGTATAGCTGAGGGATAACTTTATTTTTATTTAATGTGCTAAATTCCATTTTTATATTTGAATTCTAAAGGTACCAAGTTTGAAAATAAAGATAGAACAGAATAAGGTGGTACAATATCTTGCCGGGAAAGTACCACTACTACAACCATTCCAAGCATGAAGCAATTCTTACATTTTGGTAACGAAGTATGCTCGCTGATTCGTTTTCATATTAGACGACTGTGTTAGTCTTCAATAATAACAATATGTGCATATATGTTCAGATAAAGTACCTTTTCTATATGAGAATTGAGGATAGCTATAAATATGTGCCAGTGACCATTTAACGTTGATTACAGTTTCGTTTGCTACTTTAGATTCATTAAAAAAACAAAAGCTTAACAATCGTGTTTGGGTTCAGTCGTTACCGTAAATTTTTTCGCAAGATTTCATAATCAAAAATAGGTGTATTACATTCCTTAACATTCACCAGAATCATATTCTCGAACCGCAAAGCTACACCATTACATTAGACACATTGTGTGCCTTAATAGGGGCATAACTTCGTTGCCTGTTTCACTTTAGAGTTTGGGAGCTTCTGACAACGCATCTTCCTCAGTATTGTTTAAAGTTTATTAAGTTTTGAACATCGTACGACGTGAGCCGACGGCGAACAGATAATGAGCCGAACATAGGTGGTACTTCGGCAACGTTTTCAGCTTTTATTTACGAGTATTTACGAGCATACCTGTTTTCCTTGTGCTGTTACGATAAATTAATTAGATAATTAATGTTATTAGATCTTTGCGAACACGTTACGCGGAAAGTCGGATTGTTAATTACGAAGGATTCTGTTTATGCAGTAGATACTCACATATAATATGAAAATCCTCTTTTAGCATAAACCGCACGTATGTGTACGCCATTATACCTTTACAATATACTCAGACTTATCAAAACTTGAAAAAGATTTGTTTTTAAAGAACAATGAGGTGTATTTTTATATTATCTATCGATTTGTATGTTACATATACAATAGTTGAAAATGTCCATGGATGTCAAGCGATTACTACAAAGCGAGTAGAAAATCGAATCCCAGCCTTAAATTAATTTTAAATACAAATCTGAATGAGAAAAAACCTAGAGTCTCTGTAAGTCAACCAAATAAACTCTAGAACACAGCGATACTACATTCCCAATACAATGATATATAGAGGTGGTGCCCGTTTCCTTCTCTACTTTACAAGACAAGTGATTTTCTTGCCACCTGCAGAAAACTAACTTTAATATTTAGAACAAGAAGCGTAACTTTATACATTGTACATGAAACTTAAGCGCTAACTATTTCAGCACTGCATGTTAGCCTTGAGGCATTTGAGTAAGATATCAAAACATTTCATTCTAATAGGAGTTTTTAGGGAACAAAAACAAAACAGACTTCTATACAACGACAATAATATTATGACGAGTAAATTAACTTATTTTTAAATGACATCTTTTAAAATCCCACAAAATCAAATCACTTCTGCACCTACCTCTTTAAATTCTTTTCACAAGCTTTCAAACAGTGAAAATTATTCAACAGTAATGCAACTTCAATATTTTGAAAGTACTATAACAATATATTAACTTTTACTAGAGTATAGTTAAAGTACATCGCTACATAACTTAAGATTGACTGGTAGACTAAAGTTGTAACTGTATTCGATACAACCACACACGAAGAAACTTATTATGACATACCGATGTCAACTGCCCTAACATTGTTTCACTACGAAGAATGTCACTCGATTTCATTAGATCCGACAAAACATCCGCGAATGAGTTGTTCTAGTAACTAAGAATTAGTTTTGCGTCCTCAAAGTCCACATTCCAAGGGTACACAAGACGTTTTACTAAGGGGTGTTTGAATGTACTCAGAGATATTAGGACCCCAACGCTTGCCTTTGATCGCGAATTACTTGTCGAATTCACTCGGAAATTTTTCGAATTTTTCCACTTATTTCTTACAACTTATTTGACCACTTTGTTTTTTATTTAACGATCAATACATTTACAGCCAAAAGCCAAAGTAATTTTTGATTCGAGATTTACGACATTCAAAAATGTTTAGTGCGTAAAAGAACGCGAAAGGCTTTTAGACAAATTACCTTTTATTAGCCGCGCTTCTTAAACTTTCCGTATAACCGAATCGTAACCCAAATTTTAGGTAGAAAACATTTTATATCCTTTAATTTACGTGAAAATCCCCAATGTATTATTTCTTTCTCATATAATGCGATACATTTTGTTAAATTGAGCCATAAAAATCTTATGAGAAATCGGAGTGAATGATGAGCAAAAAATTTAATAAAGTTAGGTACTGAACCATTAATTATTTTCCTAAGTTATATAGCCCAATCACCTCTGATATTGCTGCAAAAGTGTGAATTGATAATTTCTTTGAAGTAGTAAGAATACAAAAACCACAAATTTACCAGAGCAAGCGTGTAAGAAGCTAGGAAAATATAAACATCCAGGTCTACAATAAACAAATAAATCCGTCTCGTACGAAGAATCGGGAAAATAAATACTAAAATAGATCTGAAACGAAAGCAAGTTGAAATTGAGCGTTGCACTGGGTTCAACGTAATCACCCATCTATACATACAAAAATGTAGGAAGCCCACATTGAGAATTACTTTTTACTAATGAAAACGATGTGAGCTGAAACATTTTTGAAGTGAAAACTTTTTTAGGAGCATTGAGAGATTTTTTGGTAGGGAGTCTTATAACACGCTATATCGACCTGCGAATGTGGCAGTTATGACGTGTTGCGCAATGTGACTCTGTGTATAGATAAATAAATTTATACAAATAAAATGTTATTAAATAATGTGAATACCAAACTAATACTTTTAGTTTCAATTTACAAAGTTTTAAGTTTTCACTACTGTCAGCAATCGTCAGGACTGCCTGTGTGTTTTTATGTTTTCTCGTACCCCAAATAATCACCACAGACATCGGATATTTTTTGTTTGGGGTATATCTCAATAATAGCATACATACGTATATGCCTCATTCTGAGTATTTCTTTCTTTGTGTATCTCTATAGTACATGCAATACAGAGAGGTTTAAAGATGGGAGAAATATAGTTAGACTGGGAAGGTATCACCGCCGCCCTCACTATCCGCCGTAAAGCACTACTTGTGTTTCGGTTGGAGAGGTGCGGTTGCAGGCTACACTTTGAAGCAAGGCGACCATCTTAGTCCTCAGGAATAGCAACCTGTCTTCATTTGAGCTCAGATAGGATTTCGGTCGTGTTTATGGTCGTACGTGGATGTGTATGGGCTATGACTACTTAGAAAACGTTTATTTAACGGTTTAAGCGCTTAATAGAGCGATGATGATACACGGCACGCGAGACAGAATATACATACAAATTGGGGAAACAATAAGTTTCTGATAGCCGTTGGGTGTGAGTTTCAATCTGCCACACACCTGTCGTACCACAACTCAATCCCACCAGAGCTGTATAGAGCTTGTTTTCAACAGCATTTTGATCCTTTGTTCACAGGCACGTTTACTTTGAGTTCAATATTCATCATACCTAACGGTCTGGAATCACGTTTAGCGACAATCAAAATTTGTGATGACGTTCTGAAAATGTTGGACGTAATTGTGTTCATGTAACTGGAGTATATTTGAACATTATTAATAAAAAAAATAATTATAGTACAAGAGCAATAAAACACGCGGTTGCAAGAAATGATCAAATTAAATTTTCTTTTTGACACATGTCAAAATTATAGCATTAGTTCTTTATTTGATCCCAATATTAATAAAACCTTAAATGTAATTATAATAAAAGCCTAACAAACACAATCTTAAGGGATTCTGGGGCCATGTGATATGATGCAAAGAATGCTAGCCGCATTCCCGCGTTAGTAATAGTGATTGCAATTCCCTGCGCGAAATATGAGCCATATTAAATAAATAAATATTTGGATAAATTACATATAATCATATAATATTGTTCTTTATTATCTTTATTTAAATACCGTAAATCTTTTCACAGGAGTAAACGCGGTCGAAAGAACGTAGTGTAACCTAAAATCTGTTAAAGTAACATTCATGATTCTATAAAAATATTGATATTGCAAAGGTTCACCTAAAAACAAACATTGGTCTCTTTTTGGAAAACACTTATTTTGTAGCATTCGTTTATTAATCCTTTGCAGGCTTCCCTCGTTCAAAGGTACATTTGCCTCATCGATTCAAAGCACGTCGAATGTTTATTAACATATCGGCCGTAAAGCGGGCTTGTATCTATGGCGATTTTTACACATTCCCGTGTAAACGGCTTTTATTCAGCCTTTTTGCTGAGATAAGGTGTTTCACTAAGAACGAATATATGTAAGCGTAAAACATTTTTATTAATGAGCTTTTTCATTGTTAATCAATGGACGTAATTATTAAAATTTGATTAAAGAAAGTGAACTAAATAAGCGGAATTGTGCAACTGACGGCTTAACGTTAACGATAGGCAAGAGCGAGAGTTGGTGGGTAAGCGCTAGTGGTAAAAAGATTTGGTTTGGAGGGCACTTGTAACACACATAGTAGTCGTTAAACCTTGTCGGAAGTCTGACCACTAATTCGTACCTCCACCAATACTCATTGTAACGGCGAAGTGAACCAAGACGGTGAACTATGACCAGCAGTGTGATAGACAAAGTTGCGAATAAATAATTTTTAAACAGAAAAATATTTAAAGATTGTTAGGATTCTCAGTAACACCAAAGCCCTCCCCACAGGTCCGCTAATAGCGATCTATTATTGTTTTTATCACAATATGTTCTTTAGAACACTCGGTACTAGGACGTATGCAACCTGTTTCGACAATATAATGAATTATATTACGATTTTTTTTCGGTATGCTGTGGTTTTCGGTGTGCTAATTTTTTTCTACGTAGATTACATTTATGCATTGATAACCGAAAAAATATTTCTTCATAATAAATGTAAATACATGAGGCAAACATAATATAGATAAGGCAAAATATTCAGAACGAACAGAAAATGGGGTTTAAAAGTCGGAAGTATCGGATGACTGAAACCAAACTGTATTGCAAGAACACGGAACGCGTTGTCGTAAGAAAGGACGCGAACCATTATCGCATCTAATTGGACGAGCCTTTATTTGGGATTATAAACTCAATATTTGTCGCTTAAGTCCTTAAAGCGCAGTGAGACATGTGCCTGAGTTTATTTTTCGGGCTAAACGACAGCCGCTGTTGACTTAATAACACGAAAAAAGACTACAACGGTACTTTGACGGCGAGTTGATAAATATTGGCGGCGTAGGTAACGAACAGAGAGGCGAAAATCTGTCACTTTTTAACGAACTTCAAAAGATAGGAGGGTTCGAAATTCATCGCGCTTTTATGTTCAAACATAAATTTGCAATGTTTGCAACACTTTCCGTAATCGTCTTTTATTTGTGCTTAGGTACATTGTAGTAAAAAGTGCAGTAGGTATTGTGAGATAAGCAAATAGGCCGAAATTAAAATGCACCGTCTCCTTTCATTTTATCATATTATCATGATATTAGCTTTTAGACCTCTACTGAAAGAAGTCCATATAAATAAGAGGTTGACTTTAGTTACTTTATTTAGCACATAACAGAATTACTAACTCAGTAATAGATAGGGAAGACGCTGCTGCACATCTGGACTTAATCTCTCGTCTTCGATGTCCTCGAAATAAAGAAGATCTTGAGAAGAGGTGATACAACAATGCAGTACATATTAAGAAAAATCTATATAATACGCGTGTTAAACAAAAGTGTTTTGAAAGGTGGTAGAGCCGTTAGAGCTCGCCCAGGGCGGCACCACCGCCGCCCTCATAACCCGCCGTAA
>DWON01009178.1:0-11592 GCA_018251015.1 Phocides pigmalion okeechobee | reverse complement strand
AGAACTTCTGTTCTATTTGACATTGAACGTGGTTGTCCATAGGCTGCAGTGACCACTTAACATCAGGTGACCTGCATGCCCGTTTAGTACTCTATCATAATAAAAAAATAATGTATGTTTATATAATTCATATCAAAATATCACAATATCAACATTTTAACTTTATAATATAGTATTTATGCTTCATAAATTCGTCAGTATTCCGCTCTGCCTATACCACGTAGTGAGATAGGCATACCAAAAAGAATCGCTAAAGTAGTTTCCACGTTCCCAACTTTCTCCCACACAGAGCGGTAAATTGATTGAAATCGTGTTTTACATTTTGTTTTAAAAGTAAAGCTTTAGTATCTATTACAGTTTTATGTTTGAGTTATGTTCGGGATAGATCAACTAATTTCGGATCTATACGAGGTCCTTATTGAGGTCTCGCGATAGTGCAGCGGAGAGTTCTCATAGTTATAAAATGTTGTTTTACTTATACTCTTTTATGTTAGACGAGTAGAACACGCAAGTGCAGGTCATCTGATGTTTACTGGCTTCTGCAGCCAGCCAGCAGATTAAGGTCTTATCTGCGCTCGCTGTTAGGTACAGATAGCTATTCTTTAGCGAATTAGATAGTCGACTCGCTTATAAGTATATTCGGCAACTGTATTAAATACAATATGATGTAATAGATCAATATTTTTTGTTTTTTATTATTAATTTATATTTATATCTTTCATAAAATCTTACTAAGTTCTCAAAAGGTGTATAAAGTGTGCCAATCCGCAGTTGACCGGCGTGGTGGCTTATGACCTAATCCTCTTCATTCGAGACTAAACCCGTACACAACGGTGATTTGATAACATATTAATGAAGCTGATGATGATGCTGCCGCTAATGATGATGAGTATGATTTGACTTTAAAAATTAGAAAATTTAATAAGTCGAAAATAGGTCCTAACAGGTTGTGACAACTGTGAATAATAAACGTGAATCATTTCCAACCGTTCACTGTGGTGTGATAAAGTATTGATGATGAAGATGATGATGATGACGATGATGATGACGGTGATGATAATGATGGGGATTATGATCTGATTTATAGAATACAGAAATTTCTAAATGTCGAAAATATCTTTAAATTTGAAGGTTTGTGACATGCATCATACATTATAAATACACGCGAATCATTTCCAATTAATCATGTCACACGATCCAACCATCTGTTCTTAAATACGTCCATTAAAATAACCCTACCTTTATAGCTTCGTCCACAAGCAAAAGGCCATAAAATTAAAAACGATTGCCGATTCGCATGAAAGAGCCACTCCCATCGCATGTGCAAGCGTGCCTAAGCTAGCGGGGAGTGTAGCTAATGACTATTAATTAACACAAATACTTTATCATGTGTTTGGCAATCATTTAAATAATGAATGATTTTAAGCTAACAATATATTATATATTTATAAATAATATTATATTATATCTATACATTTTACTGTGTGTTCACGATTAACTTTACATAGGATATCGTTACTCGTAAGTACCTGTTACTTAATAAATTTAATAATGATATTTGTGAGTTACATTGTTATATTTATTATCAAATGTAGTAGTAGAGTAGAGAAGGTAGTGAGTAGCGATTCTAGCCTCACACTCGGAGAGTACGCGTAAACCTATATTGATGTTGATATTAGCTGTCTTTGATCCATATCAAATTAAATACGTTAGGAACGCTAATAATCTTAAATGCAAATACTAATGATTTTTTACACTGTACCATTCAAATTATCTTCTAAGGAATTATTGCGAAATTAAAACTACGCGCGACAAAATAATTGAAACGATCTCACACTGACGAGAAAAAGCTAGCAATCATATGAGTGGGTGTAAAAAGTTAGAAATCGTATGAAGACCCGTTTATTGTGACTGACTTCAATTACGGTGCCTATACATATACTACAGGTTTTAATGACTTGTAAGGCTACAGATGTGAAACGCGACAAATTTATTTTTTTTACTTGTATAACAGACCAAACATGGTTCAAGATTTCATACCAACTTCATTTCAAAAAGAATTTACCATTTCTCAATAAAACTACAGTTTGACGACAGTCAAGCTTTTGTTTCCACTTTACCCTTAACGTATAAAAATAAGCCAAGTACAAACACTTGGAGGCAACGGAAATTGCGAAAAGGGGCTGAAAACATTTCGTAGCGCAAAAGAAATCGGTATTAGCTACGGAACTATGTCGGCTGTGCTGTTATAACAATAAGCCGATCGGGTTCGTGATTTGCTTTGATTCGAAAAAAGACAAATATTTTTTTGTCATCAAAGTTTTTGTCTTTCACAATAAAAGTCGTTTTAGTTATTATTTTCCTTAAATATTTGACATGAACGTACTGATTTAAAAGAAATTGTAGGAGACAAATATTAAAGTCATTATGGCAAGGTTTTTTTTTCGCATAAATTTGATTGTTATTGGTATTAATAAGACTTTAATAAAAAATAGGTAGTAGCAAACAGCCGTCGGTAAAATTGAATGGTTTAAAGTAGATACTGCTGTATAAGAAAATCTATAACTAACCTCGATAAGAAACCAATCCCATGTACGTTTTCATTTACATTAGATTTTTTTTTATTTTCTTATAAAATAAGCAAAACGTACAGAATAATCGCGGAAGAGTTCGTGGAGATAGAATTCGTCTTTTAGAGACACGAAACAAAACAATGACAATTGTATATTGTTATAAAAATAAGCCGTCGGGTTGGTTATTTGCTTTGATATGAAATATACGAATGTATTTTTATGTTTCCGAAATCAGTGTCTTGTGATCGTCAAAGAGTAGATAACAAAACGTAAAAAAGTAAAGATCTCGAATATAGTACTAATGAAATGATTAATATACACATAATTAATCAGTAATCAATAGGTACGTATCCAATAAATACTTTGAAAATTTGTTAATATTGAATACTGCGTCAACAAAGCGATAAGATACGTTTGACAGCCACCCTTACAATTAGCTTAGAAACATTTCTTATTTTGCATTGGAAAGATGCAGTTGCCTGCTTTCTTATAAACGTCATCTTGATATCAAGAAGACTTTACATCTTAATTTATTGATCTAAAATAAAAATGAAAATAGCAAATAAATAAAGACATTGATTTGATGATAGAAAGCCCTCAAATTGAAACCAAATTGCAGACAACTGATTAAATTCTTATTTACTTTGAAAAAATATTATGAAAGAAAACTTGGATTTTAGATAAACAAATTTTATTGCAAATAGACCTGAGAATAGGGTAACGACCGGTTACATAGGGGTCATTTGACAGTTTTTCATTATTTTGTAAAAAGTAAAAGTTGAACTCAAGTGCTTATTAAAACGTGATTTATTCAGAACTCGTTTTGAACGACAAAGAAGTATACCATCGTCTCGGGAAATGCCTAACAAAAACATATCTCCACTGAAACGCTAGAATTGCCTTACAGCTGATTGTGGGAAGTAATTTTGGGGCGGCAAAGAACTGCTTTCCAGTGGACTATTTGAAGTAATTATACGACAGCGTTGACGCATCTGCTGTCAAACTACCATATAATAATTATACCATATAATAATTTGGTTGATTTGACTGTGAACACGTTATAAAAAACAAAAACTAAAAATGAACTGAAAAAGTTGAACGTGATTCATAAAAGAGTTTCACAGATAAAAGCCAAACGTAAAACAATTTTCAATATTCGTACAGATGTAGGTGCCTGGCAAATATTGGTTTAAATTTTTATATTCGCAACTCTACCAATAAAAACGTTAGTAAATATCCACGCGAGTGAAACGGACGTTGGATCAGAGATAACTGTGTTGTGAAAAAATGTCGTTAGAAAAAATACGGTTCGAAAAGTCACGTATAGGTGATATGAAGTTATAAAAATACAGAATATACAATAGACACCAGTCAGGGCAGTAGCGCGCAATTTTTCTAGTTATATATGTTTTAAATTTCTGAAGCTAAAATTGTGTGAATCTATAGTTTTGTATTCTATTTTTATATATTATTTTTTTGTTTCTACTATTCGCGTTTCGGCAAGTGTAGTGTAGGGCGCCCTCCAGCCAGGTGGAGTGATGACATAAGGAAAGTGGCTAGGAGTGGCTGGAAACGAAAAGCTGAAGATTGAGCTCGGTGGCATGCCATTGGAGAGGTCTATGTGTAGCAGTGGACTAATGTGGCTATTAATGATGTTGATGATTGATAGTTTTGTAGCTTTTAAATGAGTTAATAGGTATCAGGTGTTAGTTTATGCTATTAAATAATTGTTAAAACTACATATGTTAATGCACGCAGGGAAAAATAAAGAGAGTAACCTCTATACATGCTGCGATCGTCACGTATTTCACCCCAAAACAGTCCATCACCAGGGTTAGTTGATCTGCGACGGTTAATCCTTGAGTCAATGGATTTTTTAACTTCTGTAGCAAAAATTCATGTGTTATGAGGTTGAACGTCCATACCACCATTTTTTAAAACCATTACGTATCAACACTGTATTGTTTTTACATATTAAGTATAGTTATTAAAAAAAGACAATTTTATTGCTATAAAGATAAAGAAGGATAATGTTCCAATGTCATGTGACTTTAACATAGCGTCATAGCTTTCCAGTTGTGTTCCAAAATATCCATTTTTCCATCTATGCACGGCTTCAAACAGAATTTTGGTCCTTTTTGAGGTTGGACGTGGATGTCCACAGGCTGCCTACACTAATATTAGGTGGCTTGCATGCTCATATTTACTTTTTTAGCAGGGAAAAAAACAATATATTCAATTAATTCGGGAGCTGTGAGCGATTGGAGATAGGCGTTATTACTTTTATTCGGAGGTAATCAATCTACACGATTGTGGGTTATGTGATTTTTCCTCCCACAAAAAACCCTGTAAAGACATTTTTGTGTTCTCTAGCACGACCCTTAAATCGAGCACATTCCAGCGCGGGACCAGAATAGCACTACTATAGCTAAAAGGTGGACGCTTGCCGAGATTTGGCACCTGGCCCTTTCGTTGGAAAGGGTTCAGGTGCCTCGAACCTGTCTCTGCCTCCAAGGAGAAGAAGAGCGGAGGCCGCAGCGTCAGACCGGTCTCCGCCCCCGCTTATACGGGGAGGAAAGGTGAAGGTCAATCATCATCATCGATCCGCTAACTTTCCGGAAGCCCCGCAACCATAGTACGGACGCAAGACCCGCGATGTGAAGCGAGCCCAGTGGGACCGCACGCTAACGCGTCGTTTGGACCCGCGGGCTGTACCACTCGCTCACGTCGGGCAGAACCAGCTGGCGGACGACGGACACAGCGGGAGTTGAGCATGCCAGAGGGATTATCCCGAGCCCCCCCACTTAACAGTGGGCGAGGGCTACTATAATTAAGCCGGGGTGCAACCTCTAGTTCAGGCCCGGGCAAAGTGGGTATACCTCGAGGCCCGTATTGCCCCGCCCATAGAGGCTGGGACGTCCCCCAATGATGATGATTATTATTTCGATGGAGCTTCCTCGGTTCATCAGGCAACGGTCTTTTACAACTGTATGGGACCACTCACACTGATTTTCTCGGATTGCTACGTCGGAACGGCGCGAGCTCCCACTCTTACAAATCTCGATCCTAGAAAAAATCTTTCAGTCGCCTCTTACGATATCTTATAACGTAGCATTATTCTGGTACCGAGCTACAATGACCGGAGGTAGTTGACTTATAAAAAAAATTGTATTGATCGATTCCAAATGATAATTTAACAAGAAAAAGAACATATTTTTACATAAATCCTCTTACACAAATACCCTTACACTATCCAGTAAGTTCAGTTTCCATTCACTTTTCCAAGTTATACTTTAGTTATGTTACACGATCCGTCATAATTTATCACGTACTCGTACCTTCGCTATGCACAAGTAATTTCCGCCAAGAACTTAGGATATTATTAAATTCGGACGAAATTGAATACCCTTGTTTTAAGTATATTTATTTACTAAGATGCTCATAATTTTGTAGAAGACGATATTATGAAATTTTGCACAATCTTCCAACTGTAATATAACCTTCTCCTTAATGGTAAGTTTTTCAAAATTCCTTTCTTACGGCTCAATTACGCTGTATAAAGAATTTATTCGCAAAATTTTAGGATTCTAAGTTCAGCGGTTACGGTTGTACGGTTGTCTCTGGGTATGTCACTTAACTCTTTATATTACGACCTGATAATCGGGATCGACTAGGTACTTCACATGACTTATGACGCGTGGAAGCACGTGGGAGTTTTTTCACTAGCGATCTTCCATCCGGCTCCTAACCGAGATCTCCGTTGCTTAACTTGCTGAATCCTTTAGAAACTACAAAATACATGTGGTTTGTTATTTGTATTTTTTATGTGAGAAGAGTAGCAAAGGAGCATACAAACTACCTGGTGTTAAGTTGTCGCAGCCCATAAACATCCACGTACAACCACAAACACGACCGAAAGCCTATCTGAGCTCGTTCGTAGATGCGTTGCTACTCCTGAGGGCTAAGATGATCGCGTCGCTTTATAGTGTAGCCGGCAACCGCACCTCTCCAATCGAAACACAAGTAATGCTTTACGATGGATTATAAGGGCGGCGGTGGCACCTCCCCGGTCGACCTATAGTTCTCCCACCTTTATTTTTTTATTTTATGTATCTCATTTGAAATTTACTAAAACAGTTTTACGTATTTTGAAAATAATAATTAACAGTCAAAATACTAACCTGAAAAGAACATTTTGTAATTTCGTTTTAATTTCGAAAGGTGTCACTCAAACGCCTACCATAAAATATTATGCCAAAATTTAACACAACATCGTTATATTAGAAGTATTCCCATCGGTGACATTACTACCTAAAAAGTTTCAAAAGAGTACAAATTAAAATTTTAATAATTCAGAACATAAGGCGTATTTTCCAATAATTCAGTGTCCTTAGAAGGAATGTCAAATATATAAGGTTTCCAATATACAACTCAACAAGGGGAGACCCTGTATCGTAGATACTATAGACATATAAAGACTAGTACATAAACATTACACCTTAAAAGTAACCTTTTAAGTAACTTCAAAAAAATGCAAGGTTTTGTAAGGTGGTAGAACTACAGTTCGACCAGAGAGGTACTTCCACCATCCTTATAATCCGCCGTAAAGCCGTTACTGTGTTTCAGTTGGAGAGGTGTGGTTGCCGGCTACACTTACTAGCTAACCTCAGTTCTCAAGAGTAGCGACGCATCTACGTACGCGAGGCAGGACTTAAGTCCTGATTCAGGTTGATTGTGTCCATGATTGTAGCGACCATTTAATATCAGGTGGCCTGCTGCTCGTTTGCTACTTTTTCAACTAGAAAAAGAAAGTGAATCTTAATTCGTTGTTTTTTATGTGTTTGATACTACGTAAGTCCGCCATTAACAGTAAAATTGACTAATATTAAAACTTGATGTTAATTTATCGCTGTATAACATGGATCCAACATTAAATAAAACTGAATTATTATGTGGGTGTGTTGACGTAGCTGTAATGTTACTTCTGAGGACCCGGTAACTAAACATTCATTCGTTAATATCAGATTCAAGGTGGGAGAACGTTCGACTGGGGAGGTACCACCCCTGCCCTCATAATTTACCGTAAACCATTACTTGTATTTCGGTTGGAGACGTGCGATTTTCAGCTACACTTGACGCGAAGCGACCGTCTTAGTCCTCAGGAGTAACAACGTATCTACGTTAGAGCTCAGATAGAATTTCGGTCGTTTTTTTTTGTACGTGGATCCCTATAGGCTGCGACTACTTAACGTCAGGAGGTTTGCATGCTCGTTTACTGGCTCTTCTCACTTAAAAAAGACTATTTTTTGCCCAGGGTTCTGATTAGCGTGTTAGAATAGTTTATTGTCTACTGCATCAGTCATATAAGTATTACATGTAAATTTCTTATGAAGACTGTCTACTTGGGTCACGAACTCGACACTAGAATGTCAGAGTGATATATTTACCATTGCAATGTAGTTTTATTTGGCTGACCTGGACTTATGACCTTGTTCATATGAATAAGTTCTTCATAATGGTTTCTTTTTAGTTATTGACTAAGGAACCCTAAAAAGGTTATGAATAAGAGCTTTAACCCTAGTATTGAGAGTAACGTAAGTATATGTGTATATTGTGTGTATGTACCTTGGTGGTTTATGAGTTTCTCACATTGGTATATAAGGGGCTCAGCACGATAATAGAAGTCGGCTATTGACTTTCAGTAAGGCGTAAGGAAGGGCGCTTTTAATACTCGCTAGGTCTCCCTCAGGGACCTATCATATTCGTATATTAGTCATACGCAAAGTCGTAATTACAGCGGCGGAATATTGCAAAAATACGCCAAAGATAGATAGCAAGCAATTAAGTAAAGTCGATTTCGCAACTACACCGTCGCGAGGTTGTGACTACATCACTACGACATTGTAACTACATCACTACTACGTGGCAACTACATCACCGCGACGTTGCAAGTACATCACTATGACGTTGCAATTACGTTACTACTACGTTGCAACTACACCCCCACGTCGTTGAAATTACCTTGTAATACTTCATAAAACTATACCGTTGTATAAAATATACCAACGCGAGCTGGTAACTATAGTGCCACGAGATCGCCAGCGATCAGTTACAGTGGAAAATTATCAATTTAATTTTTAAAATTTAAATCGCATTAAACAACCTTCACAAAATTCATTCCCTCGTTGTATGGACAGACTGATTCTTTGAGGAAGATAGGCCAGTCCTCCGGTCACCCGAGTATTTTGAAAATTAAATAATATAATATGAAAAAAATACTATATAAATATATGAATTGTTTAGATTATAATAAGTATTAGGGTTTTTAATGTTATGTTTAGGTGAATTAATAAAATGAATACCAACATTTTAAAATTCTTTTTTTTTAGATTCTTATTTTATTTTGACATGCATCATCACAATATGTTCTATTTCTCTGATTAAGATCGTCTGTTATTTTTGTGATGGAGTGTGTGTGCATGTTCAAAATTATCACAGATTTTTCTTTCAAAATAAGTACAGTTCTCTACTATAATCTTAATACCGAAATATTTCGTTATTTGCTACTATAAAATCGTAGATAATAGTAAATTGTAGCAAGTATGAATTCAGTATTTACGACAAGAAAGCTCCTTTATATTATTAATTGATTTAAAACGTATACCGTTACCGTTTATAAGAATAAAGCGAAATCGTTAAAAATAAAGCAATTTTAAATGAGATATAAGCAACAACAAACGATAGTAATATTTTGTTTGTAAATAGAGCGGTCGGTTCGCTTCTGGGTGTGTTTATAATGTACGATGTTATATGGATACTTTATAAAATGTCCGGGCATTTTTATAAATCTAGAATTTCTTTCATCGTTCTTTTTATAACATATACGTGATAAGCAAGTTTAGCTCATCAAATGAGTAGTGGTCATTGCTGCCAACAGATATTTGTAACCACCTCTAAGTAGTTGTGACGTTGTATCTAAGGACGGACACAAAAGTGTTAGTAAGAAACTTTGATATTTACTTTGGTGAGGATAGCGAATAATCACAAATAATATCTGCAACCGACCCTAAGTAGCTATGCCCTTCTACATAAGGACAGTCAAAAAATGGAAGTATAAAAATCTTAGATATTTACTTTGATAAGGATAGCGGGTAATGGATATAGAGGGCACAGAACCGGTCAGATGCGCCATATAAGGGAGTTCTATGTCCAACAGCGGACACATAAAAATTTTGTTTTTAAATAGCAACTAACATTTACTACAGGTGCGCGCTTTTTTCTAGCGCAGACCTGTTTTGACTCTGCTCCGTAAAAATTATTTCAAATAGTGCTAAAAGTGAAATATATTAGTAAAACTTTGAAATATCTACAGTTCTATTTTGCGTAGAACAACGAAAATGGATCTCAAAAATGATCACATACCTTTCCAGTCGAGGTCAACAACCACTTCCTTCTCAAATAAAAAGAACAATAATTTTCGTTCATCATTAACAACGGTATCAATGTTTCTGTTTCTGCACATTAGGCTTTTTTCATGCCCTTGGCTTAAGGCCAGAGTCCGACTTGACCTCTTTATGCGTATGTGAATTGATGTTCCTACGAAATTATGGCTGTTGCTTGTAATTTTATACGAAAATTATGTAACATACGAGCGTCTTTTCAATGGGATTGGTTTGTTTGAAGTCTTTTTATGTACGTGTGAGTTACTATTCCAATCTGTTATGTCTCAAAAAGATTATTTATTGAGATTTGACGTTCAAGACATTAACACTACAATAGTATTTTATGTGAAACTAGTGACTTCGCCCAGCTTCGCTCGGGTAATAGAGTTTATATTTAATTACATTATTTTTCTTTCATACATGCATCCAGTCACCTAGTTGCACAAAATAACAGTTACAAACGTCTATTTCGAACGACGACTAAATTATTAATTACATTTCACTATTTAATTTTTCGTCCAATTTACAATAAAACATTAACATATTATGCACAAAAACCTTCCTCAGGAATCACTCGACCAGTTGTTGAAAACTGTGAAAAAATCCGTCCAGTACTTTGTATTTAAAAAAGAGTAAAAAACTAGTCTGAATGGTGCCTGATGTAAAGTAATCACTGCATATAGACATCTTTATCCGACCTCAATGAAAACTGTTTCTATTTGAGGTCGGTCGTAGATACGTAGCCGTCCCTGAGACTAATATGTTCGCTTCGCTTCTAAGTTTAGCTGGCGACCGCACCTCCTTAACTAATTGCAGTGGCTATTAGACATAGGTGGCCTGCATGCTCGTTTGCCTCCCTACTTGTATAAATAATGTATAATTACTAGGTTTTACTCGCGGCTTTACTTGCCCAGAAGTATTATCATTTATTAACATTTGAAGCTCATTTTTAAAGGGATTAAAAACATATTTATTACAAAACAATTAACGCATTGTTTTTTTATTAAACAAGAGCATAAATATTTTTTTTTATTAACTGACGAAATTATTACCAATCCATAATTTATTCACTTAGGGATGGGATTCTCAGAATTCCTTTATTGATTCTCACGTGCTCTGTATACAAAATATACACAATGTATAAGGAACCTGTGTATATACAACATTTCACGATTCTAAGTTCAGCGGTTGTGTTGATCTCTGTGTCAGTAAGTCACCGACTTTTACACGCGCGTACTCTCTGTCTCTCTCTCTCTCACACACACACACAGTCACCATAATGTCGACTAATTTCATGAGATTACGATTGGTACCTAATTTGCGTCATATTATAGTCTAATTTCCGGGAATAAGTGAGCGATGATAATAAATAAATTTTACTCTGTGGTAAATTAAAAATGTATTATTGGAGGGATTCCTCTTGTTTGATGTAACAACTTTTCGTGGAAAATCGCTTCACATAATTATTCATTTGATCGGACATTTGATTGCCATAATTTAATTTTTTATCATCATTTGTTTCGAATAATATCTTTTTATCGAATGTTCAAATGCGCTAATTTTAATTAAAGTAATGT
>DWON01009177.1:0-11592 GCA_018251015.1 Phocides pigmalion okeechobee | reverse complement strand
CATTTCTCTGCAATATGTTTTCTACGATTTCGTCATCCGACATAATCTGAAAGCCTTGATCATTACGTAAAAGAAGTACATTTCATTCTTTACCAATTTCGTTTTGTCTTTTTTTTACTTCAGGGATAAAAGTGTTGTCATACCAGTCAATGAATACGTCAGTGTTCATCCATGCGCTCTTTTAATTTTTTTAAATTAAGGGCACCCTGATATTTTTGAAACATCTGGGGCTTTTTGATTTTCCGATGAGAAGCAAAGGTATTTTATGGGTACGTCAGCGCAAACTAAAATTGTTACCCGTTCTTTGCTAGTTTTATATCCTGGAGCTGAATTCTGTCGCCTAGATGCTAAAGATTTCGAAGGCAATGACTTCCAGTTCAATCCAGTTTCATCAGCATTATAAACAAAATCCAAGCCATAGTTATTTTTGTCTAAATTCTTCTTTAAATCATGTTTAAAAAGACTTTGCTGCATCTACATTAGATAACATTTGTTCACCTTATATTTCCAATTATCGTATTCCATGACGAGATTGCAATCTATACAACCATCCGTTACTTGCCACAAAAGATTCATCGCGGATGTACCTACACCATACTGATTTGTCTTTAATCTTTAAATATGCAGCCGTGACACACACGTCAGGACGGAGTAGCATTTACTAACAAATTACATCAAAACAATAACGAAACGCGTGGGGCAGCACAGCGGTCGCTCGGGCGCCGGCGCAGCCGGGGTGCTACCAGTTCCGACGCGTTCATGGTTGCAAAAATACGACTTGTAGGTACAGTCGGTCTGTAGTCCGGATAATCGCCAATCCGTATAACTGGGGGCCGGATAATCGAGTTTCTACTGTATTAGTTTATTTAAAATTTGTTAGGTTTACTAATTTTCGCTTTATGTTTTTTTTATTCTTCCAGCTTCAGGGCTTCATATTCAAAAATATCATAAAAACGGTTATAACACCCATTACAAAACTAACTTTTACTGAATAACCTAAATTTATGAGAAGAACGTGTTTGTAGTATTATTTACAACCTTCCACAATATATTTTTCGAAGTTCGATTGAGACGATGCTACAGTGGTTTTGATGTCCACAAAAACTTGATTTATAGATGTTCTGAATAGCAAACCAATAGATACAGTTCTTGTATTTAGAAGTATTACTTGTCCCATTAATAATGTTAGTCGTGCTTCGGTGTATAGCTTAATACGTAGTTAATTCGATAGAAGATGGTAAAAAATAAGACGTAACATTCTGTTATGTATTAGATACATCGTCTGAGTTCCCTCAAAAAGTTCGACCAGAAGCCTTATTATATAATTTGATACGGGCAAACAGGATCGTGTTCATGGTCAAATAGTGATACGTCGGGACCTTGAGCGGCAATGTGGCCACAGATACAAAGTTAAGTTCAGTATTCTTAACAGGCACCTGATTAAACATGTGGGGAGATAAGCGGGACACTTGATTTGAGACTTGGCAGATAACGACGCCGACGCCGACGCCTTCCTGACTCTGTAGTCTAACACTTGAGATCGTAATGTTCTGCCGCATATTTTTTGTCAAAACGTGCACGACCATTATTCTTATCCATGCACTTATAAAGTAATTCAAATATCATCTTAAAATATCTCAATGGATCGAATATCCACGAGAACATTTCATAAAACTGAGCGCACGACTGAAGGACATTGTATCGTAAAGGATACATAAAGAAGCAAAGTGACAATCGAAACATTGAAAGCATCTTTCGTTTCATATGCAAATTATCCAGAGATATACGAGTACGCTGTGCATGCGATACACACGAACGATCCCATCTCTACGCACATAAAAAGCGATTAATATAATCTCTATATATTTATATCAGGTGATTACAGGCATATTTATGTAGAGTTTTTACTCGTCTTTAGCAGCTCTACTTCTCTTTTACGGGACATATCCTAGCCTTTACTGGACGTGATCTGACATAAAAGTCAGATTTTTATTATCATATGAGAGACTAGCTTTCGGTATCCAGATATTTTGTCAATCAATAAAATCAAACGATAACATAAATCTAAGTCTATTTGGAGGAATGCGATTGTACCGATTTTTATGAATGACTCGCATTTGACAAAAACACATTAATGTCAAAGTTGTTATCCGCAAAAAAGAACTTATGGAAGAAAAATTTCCTGTATCTGTCCCTGTATGCTTTACTAATAAACTTTCCCATATTCCCGGTTAAAACACACTGTACTCATGCCAGATAAACCTGTGAGAAGTAATCATCTAAATATGGTCGTAAATTTCTTGAGAAAATGTTTACAGAGACTATTCAATTAACTTTTAATATGTTTGTATAAAATGATGAGCACGGATTAGATAATAAACTGGGCTTAATTTAAAATTAATTACTCCAGACAGACGAGTTATATAGCTATTTTATGTTTTAAATAGTATTTACTGAAATGTCGTATTTAGGAAAACCCCAGATTCTGTCTTTGTCTAAATCGGGTTTGGATACGTAATTGCTTCTTCTTCTATGTCACGAGCAAAGTATTATTATATTTCTACGAATTAGTAAATGAAAAAATATGGAAGGTCATCATTGTCCATTTACAAAAAAATATAGATATTAGTAGTAAGGAGTATAGTTTTAAGTTTAGAATTATATTTAGACCTAAATGGTTACAGCGTGCATGTCTGTTTCCTGTAATTATTGAGAGTCACATATGCTTACAAGAGTTGCAACTAAGTCGGTAAAGTAATATAAAATTGTTGCTTTTTATATGAAATCCGCGCATCGGTCACTGTTAAATTCAAGTTTGATAAAACAGTTTTCAATTTTAGCTTTCAAGTTTCTTTTGAAAATTATAAATGTATCGTAAAAATAAATATGTATATGCGTAGAAAATGGATGTGGAGTAGAAATTATGCCAGACTTTAAAATTACTATATATTTTATACAGATAGCTGATATTGAATCAGAATCTAAGACGTTCTCTTTTATTCAATAGCCACAATGAATTGATGCCCCATTATATGCAAGCCGAACCGACTGGCCATGACCAAAATTTCAATAGCCAAGAGCGATCGAGTTGGCCGGCACGTGTAACTTTTTGTGCAAAACTCCTTGGAATTCTTTAATACATATACCTCGGAAAAGGTTTTGGGTTGAATATCTTATTATGCAACATTTTAATATGTTTAGGATGAATTTAGAACTATATGTATGTATTTCGATGATAACATTTTTAGAATTATAGCGTCATCGCCCAATATTCCGAATATTGGATGGTGTTCGATTTTGATGATTGTTGCGTGTGTCTCACGCGTGCTATTTTGATTCGAAGATTTAATGGGATTTAGGAAAGATTCGGTCCAACCAATTGAACTAATAGCAGCGTAATGATCGTAACGTAGCGATGTCTCTTTGGTCTCTTTGCCAGTGGCAGTAACGAGCGTGCGCGGCGGTAACTTAACTTTCTACGCGACCTCGAAATGCTGCATTCACTTTCCTCACGACTCGACACCGGTTACGCAACCGACTCTACGATCGACATATCACGTCGAAAGCGCGCGACAGTCACACAACAGACATATCCCACGGGCTGCATTGCATTCGACGATATTAAAACTTGTCTAGCAACTTCCACTCGCCTTAAATAGACAAATATCACCGGCAGTTTCTAAACTTTACGGCGCGTCCTATTCGTAAATGGTAACGTTAAAATATAATTAGGGAACAAGATACTCGCGCGAGTAAACTTCGTGCAACGTTTTTAAATTTTTAGACGGGATTTCTAAAAAGTTTATATGATAAAATGTAGCTCACTAGGCCAATTACACATTTTCTGTCTTTATAAGAAAGTATCTTGGAAATTCAATTAAGTATCCAAGAAAAATCCGTTTTTTTACGTAATATAATGTTTTCAATGTCATACAAATAGACATACTTAGAAACGACACTTTCTACCTAAAGCTTTCTGCTCTCACAGTTTCTACTAAGATTCGCTGTTAGACGCAAAAAACAAGTACATCTAGACCCAGAAACAGACTACTAAATTAATTTAGCTATCTGTCTCGCTGGGAATCGAACGTGGAAAGGTGCATGATACCATGAGATCAGAATGGTGACCGCCGCGCCAAACATATATAAAGTGCAATTTAAACTTTAATCTATAGGTATACAATAGAAAGAGCAAAAAGAAAATGTTCGGGAAACGTGATGATATTTTGAAATAGGTTCGCAATTTACGAAGGACAGATAAAAACGCCAGGTGCCGTGCGTCTGGCGTTCAAGGTCGACGTTTCCTAGAGCTGCATATAGGTTTCTTTTTATTCGTTGCATGTCCCTTCGCTGGAGCCGGATCGCGTGCGACCAAACCAGTTTGATGCTGCTCTTCGCTCCGTTCGTAAGGCAGTACGCCCATTACGCTCCTAACGATTATTATGGTGTGTAATGGATTTTAGACGGCCGTGGAAATAGAAACATTTCTTGACGGGTTTTATGCAACCCGATTGTAATAACCACATAGGGTTGTAGAAGAATGTCTTTCAATCATCATTTGAAAACTCAAGTCGTATATTCAAAACTCGTACTATATCTATGACGAGATTTTAAATTCTAAAAATAATAATAACATCATAAATATTATAATAAATGTTCTTGGCTAAATCTAATATATTGTTTTGATTCATTTTATTAAATATTATTTATAAATTATACGAAAATTTAATTTTACTCCAAGTACCGTAACTCCAGGTTTTCCGTCCATATATTTCTAAACCGAGTTTTCGTTCTCATGAGAAAATAACAGTATTTCACAATCGTCTAAAAAATCATGATTCTTCGGAGTAAGAGTGAACTGATCATTTAAAGGGATTTAAAAGTATAAAAATGTAGTAATTGTGCCTAAAGCATATTCAAGTTCTTCACACAACAATAACAAAATTGTTACATAACACGCATAACCATAAAGATAATCATAAAAGCATGAAGCAATACGTAATTTTGAATAAGAATTAAAAAGATTAACTCATCTAAACGTACGCATTACGTAAAACCTGAACACAAAAGCGAGCCCAATATGTTATATAACAGCCATGTAGACGGGGAGCCTAACCCAGCAAACTGGAAAAGCAACAGGAGCAAAACAATGGGGGCGGGTTGCGAATTCGGCGTTTTCTTAGAAACCTCTGCCAACTGCAGAGCGCGCCAGCAGGAAGTGGGGAACGACTTAGTTTATGTAACCTAATCACCTGCCGGCTCGAGGCCAGTCTCAACGATTCGGAAAAAATCAAGGCCACGCCAGACAAAATGCGAACCCACTCCATACCATACACAATTATATCTAAACCCTTCCTTCACATGGTGTGATCGCACCGCAGGATGTTGCATAAGCCGAGCTGTTTTGTCCGCCATGCAGGCTCCATCGCATTGTTGATTAGTTTTTTGCACATGTCGAGGCGATTTCTTCGCGTTGTTTTGGCATGCAATATCGAGAATAACAGGGGAGGTATTAAAATGATAATTAAAACGACCATTTGTATTCTCGCGTCGCCGTCGGACCGAATAACAAGCACGCAAAACGTTGGTTTAAGTAACTTGCTTTCCAAATGTACTCTTTTGGAGAATATTTACAAAAATACTTTGAAGAACAAAAATGCATCAGTTTCTACGCTATTTAGGAACTTCAGAGACTGAGAGTCCAGCTTTAAATATTTCACCTTTTTCGAAGAACCGAGAGAATTTCTAGCTAGAGACGAAAACTTTTAGACTAAATGGTCTAGAAAGAAATTGAGTCACCGCAAAGTAAAGATTCAACGGCGTCTTTTAATACAACTCAACCGCAGCAGACTCGTTTCAAGATATTTTGCACATTTCGCTGGGAATTTTTCACAAACTTCATCTCGTCTGCTAAATTGAAGTTGCTGGAAATGCGCTTGTGTTTGCGCGTTATCGTGGAGCTTTTGTCAACAGTAAACCCAAAATTGTGGAGTAGTAAATACTTAAACTCATATATGAAGTGCACTTGGACCCACGGCTTCTGTAGAAGGAAAACGACCGACAAACTTAACCAATTTCTTGCGAGGTCGGGACTTGGATTACTCCGAAGGGAACGTTAAGCAATGCGGTTCCAATTTGTATGAATAGGTGGTAGTCGCTAAAGCTTGTCGCAGACTTAATTAGTCGTTTGAAAATCTCCGTTAGATTGGTTGGCCACTAAATCTTATTTCCACCAACCTGCATTGGAACAGCGTGGTAGAGAATGATCTAACTTCCTAAGCATTGGGACAGAAAAGTGGTTGTAATAAAACTCAACTTACGGCTTTTAAATGAATACTGGTATAGAATTGGTTCGTGAGTAATCTAAAAAGAGATTGGATGAAACAAAGTTATTTGGTCGAAAAAATGCACCGGGGAAATTCCGTGGCGAAGAATTTTGTGGGTGACGTGAAAAGGGCTCCGTCCCCAACGTTAATACCCGTTGCCATAGCGACGTGCGCTATCTTTGCATCAATGAACGCATTGTCACAATAGAACATCGAATTATACAATCGTTCATACAAACTTGAATAGACAATACTATATTGCAATTGTGCTCTATTGACATTATTTGAACGAATGTAGGGCTTGAGCGTGTGTCAGCTGCTAGTAAATATCAATAATAAAAGATTTGCATATATTTTTATAATAGATGAATAGCTCACGAGCTTGCTTTTCACCTAATATTTAGTAACGCTACAACCACAAATGCACAGCTATAGTCTCCCTCCAATATGAATTCTAACTGAGATCGTATGTAGATGTTGTCAAAGCATTGCTAATTGTAAGGATCAAGATGATTTTGATTGTAAATAGTTTCAACAGAAAGTATTTTACGGTTGGTTATGAGCGCAGCGGTGGTATTTTTGGTTGCACTGTATTTTTACTATAAAACAAGATTCTAAAGTATCATACCTCTCACGGGATTGTTTCCTCTAAACACAAATTTTATATTTTTGTCTCACTGGATATCATATCAGACATTCAGACTGTATAATTCTAGTGATTTAAATATGAACTTAAAATAAAGCATTGTATACGCATTGTTATGTTTTATAAAGATATAAAAGAGTATCGCATGTACCTCTTAGTCATTTAAAATGTTTAGATGCTCTCACAACTTTACGATTCATTATGTTAAGATTTTTATAGCGAATGTTATTTAAAGAATCATTAAACGTAAGCGGCTGTTTCACTGGAAATATGTTTTGTGAGAATTACTCCTGGAGTGGTCCTTAATTTTTTTTTTAATTATCAGTACAGACTGGAATTAAGTTCTTATTATTGCTAAGTGGTAGAAATTATTTGATTTGGAGGAGGTCGCATCGCCGCGGCCATTTCTAGTATGAAGCAATTAGAGCGGCTCGCTAGTAAGGTGTGGTAGACGACTATAAGCGAGGCGACTGTTTTAGTCCTCGGGAGTAGTAACGCAATACGAGGTCGATTACATCGTGATCGTCACGTGGCCTGCACTTTTGATTCCTGCAATAATTTCCTAAAAAACTTAGGCTTGTTATCCGGCGTAATATCGCTATATTCAATTTAAACTTGTATTACAATATACGCAATAAAATAAATATAGATACAATCAAGCCAAACATTGGCAGCGACATTTTCAAAAAGACATAAATGTCTGACATTAATTTCTGTGTTTTAGTACATAGTAAATGGAGTCATAATACGCCACAATGCTCTAGGAAATAGACATTTTTGAGCTAACAATGTATAAATTATAGGTACAGTAAAATTGTTCTAGACTGAAGCACGTGTGATATTTCTGTAACTACAATGACATTGCAATATGCTATTTATTATTTAATAGAAAATACGAAGTGAAGTGTAAAATTTTTCGAAAAACATCGTTGTTTTAAAACAATTGAAAATCGCTTTCGATAGACAATTATAATATACGATAATAACATTAAAATAAGCGTCATTATACGAGCTTAGCAAATCATACTTGAATTTAGTATCTTTTTAAGCTATTTTCCGTCTGAAAATATAAGCTTTCGTC
Organism: Phocides pigmalion okeechobee; assembly: GCA_018251015.1. Lineage (NCBI taxonomy): Eukaryota > Metazoa > Arthropoda > Insecta > Lepidoptera > Hesperiidae > Phocides > Phocides pigmalion. The sequence continues at coordinate 3,539 of DWON01009177.1, read as the reverse complement.
CAAATTTTATCGTTAATATCATCGTCAATTTTACCGCCCGAAGGCTATAAGAAAATGCTTAGAGCATTAAGTCAGTCTTTGCATTTTTACGTTCATAAAAGGCAATTAAATAAAAATATAAGACAGTTTTATACTAATATGGCGAGCAAATTTTATGCTCAACTCTAGTAAACAAAAATTTAACACCGTCGCCTAATAGCGTGTCCTACGGTGATGTAAACAATATTCAATATGTTATTATTTGGACGCAGCCTACCGTTCACGAATTGCGTGCCGACTAGTCGCATGCGCAGGTCTAACTGAGCCGTGAGCTGTGATCAGCGAACCGATCCAATGTGAAGGGCAAAGAACAAGTCTAGGGTTGCAAGCTAAAAAAACAACTAAGGAACGAGCCCGACTGTATGAAGTTAGAATATTTCGTATTCATTGCAAGAGTAGTGGATAACGTTTTTGATTATGAATAAAAGTGAATCCAAGTATGAAAATTTAAATTTACACCAATGATGATGTAACTTAATTAATCTTTTGATATATTAGGGAATCTCATCAATATGTATACAATGTACGAGACTATTTTAGCGATGATATTAGAACTATCATTAATAAGACAAAAGGTATGTTTTCTAAGCCACAAAGCTGCAACCCTATAAAACCAGTGTCGCTCGGAGGTCTTTCTAGTAATTTGCAGCTTCACAAGTCACTGGGTACCCGAACCCCATGAAACATTGTCAATGTTAAATTGGTGACATGCATCTGTTAGCATTGACGAAATCACTTCAAAAATCTCTAACTAGATGCTATTTTGGAAAGTCGTAAAATGATTTAATTTAATGACAGACCAAATACAATAATATTAAAACTGATTATGAACGGGAAAATATTATTAAAGGCAAAATTAAAATTATTTACTACATACTATCTCTTTGGCTATATAAATAAATTACTAAAACAAAAAACAATTAAAGGCCTCAACTGTTACACCGAGTTGAAGGTGATAATAAATAATTATTATATTCTTTGTAATCCGGAACCCAGTCTGATAAATATAACGGCTGGATGCCACGCAGGTGCAAAAGGTGCAAAAGAATAGCGCGTGCTTGGGAGGTCAGAAGTAAAATAACAGATAAAATGCCAAATATTTTTTGCCTTTTATCGCTTTCAATTTGTGTATAAGAGTGATAGTTGTAGTAGACTGATAAATATTTGTTCAGTTATTAAAGGCCATTGTAAAATATGTTTTTATAAAAATCTGATAACCATAAAACGAAGGGACAATTACATAGATCTTATAATCATGTAATTATGAGTGCGGATCATAAAAGAAATCTAAAAATTCATGTAAGTTTTAATTTATACATCTTTTATAGGCCTTGTAATAAAATGTTTTCATTTAAGTTTTTAAGGTTGGTATTTTTGAGTCTATCAAATGAAAATAGGTTAACCTTGAAATTAAACAAAAAAAAAAAGAAAAAATCTACACATTTCTTTGAAATACTGTGTTTGCTCTTAAAAAGTGCATACCAATTGAGAGTATTTTACTTATACTCAATAACATAATCAATAACTGTAATACAATAAAAGTAGGAAAACAACAAGTTCTTTCTTGCATTATGATTGATATTCAAAAGAAGGCGAACCCGTGTCACAAATGACACCCAAGATGGCGGACGGACGCGAGACGCCATATCAGATTTTTATCCATGTGTTTTTATACGGCAACATTTTATATTTTAATCTCTTGCACGGGTATAAGCTCAGGAATAAGACTGTTCAACTTTAAGTGAGTTTTATGCCGGAATCTACAATTATAATGCGCCCACGCCGACCAACCATGATATTTTTCAAAAGATCGCCATGAATTATTTATTTCTCACGTAGACACCATTACAATTATTTCTTTTCTACTTGAAGGTAACAACTTGAGAATAATAAGTGACTCGGTAGTTAACTTAAGTTTTCAAATAGTGAAATACAAGTAAGATTTTATTGTACTTGACGTTTGTGTAATGTGTAAGGTTATGATATTAATATTATATACTATTTTGATCATACTTACATATTGTACTTTGATAGGACGAAATTATTTTGACTCGAGTTATATATAAACAACAAATTTATTAAAAATGTAGGTTCGTTAAAATGTTGAACTCAATGAACTTAATACTTTATTAAAGTTTTGATAATATGACGATTTTTGACACTGACCGTTAAGAAGGTAAGATTAAAAAGTAAAGAAAAAAACAGCCGGACAGTTGAAAAATTACTTCTCAATCCTTCATATAACACAATATTAAATGAAATCTATGACACGGTTATTTAGATGTACGTATGTTTTTTTTGTTTATGGTGATAATATCTTTGTCTTGCGGTGTAGTATTTTAGAGCTTGAAATTATACTATAATTATTTCTATTTCAATAAGATTTGTCTATATAGAAATATACTTCAAAATCAAAAATATGTTTTGCGAAATTAGCGTGCAAGTTCAACCGTATTAAAATAACATAAATACGTCTTATATTTGCAATTCATTTTCCCAGTTGGGAATATGTTTCTACATAAAAATTCCCAACTGGAGCGACAACCCTCCTTTAATCACTATAAAAATACCATACAAAAGGGAAATCAAAAAGCGTCATTAACAACCTAAGTATTAAGGGTACAGAACAAAAGGTTTTCCCACAAATTATTTCTTAAACAAACTAAAGTATCCATCAGAAAAAAGGAAATAAACAATTTTGTATTTACAATCGTCGTCCTTTACACAAATATCCAATATACATATGTCTTATTGTTCAAATCTTATACTAAATATAGTCATAATTATGAAGCCGTTGGCGTTCAATTTAAATTTAAAACAATTACGTAATACTTAACCAAGAGTTAACCCGTGGCTTTCCCTGTCAAATGTGAGGCGCCTGCATGAATAGCATGATTGAATTAAGGCGGTTTCTTTACCTACACCTATAGGTCATTGCGTCATTCCTAGATAATACAGCATAATAGCCTATAATGATATCAAAATTATAGATGTGTGTTCAAAATGTGGGGTAGATTAATTCTATAATTTTCACGTTACAGATAAATAAATAAACAAACGGACAACGTTTCACTGTTACATAAAATTAAGGATTATAAAAAGCAGGTTAATACTCGTGTTTTGGAGCCATTAAGAAAAGGATTATTTAAGGTCGCTACAAAGTAACGAAAATATTTTTAATTCCTCTGACGTCTTTGCAATGCGAACTTCGTGATGCATCATGAGTTACGACAAAGTCGAATTGCGACGATCAGTGGAGGTAAACACAAACAGGCCAGGGTGAACGACCGGGCTTCAACTTGACACATTTTTGGGCGACCCGATTGTGGGATCGCCGACCCGGCTTGCGCAACGGGAACCCGGTTGCCAATCGTTGGATGTAGGGCTTTGGGACAGCTGAAACCGACCTTCCGATTACAACTATTATTATCGGCTGCATATCGTTGTGATGAACTAGTAAGCGCTAGGCAAACAACGAAAAAATATGTGAAAATTCAGAC
>DWON01009176.1:0-11595 GCA_018251015.1 Phocides pigmalion okeechobee | reverse complement strand
CACAATACATGAAGAACATGTTGTTTTACGGCGGGTTATGAGGGTGGCCGTGGTACCGCCCCGGGCGAGCTCTAACGGCTCTACCACCTTTGGCAATGATATCTCTAGCGATATTCTAAAATCATATATGTATGACAATACAACAAGCGCTTTACGATAGCATTCAAATAATTGATGTTAGCTACGTCGGTTAAGGCAAGCACCATTTTGATACCTCATTATTAGGCCGGTGCTTAAATATGCGCGATGACCTGATAAGAGGTGACCATAAACTATAGAGTTGTCTATCATAGAATTGTTCCATAGAGCTGACGAACTTGGTCCGACATTCCCCTGTTTATTGTTTTAAATGGTTATAGACCAGGGAACGGTGACGTCATAAAATACGAAGCCTTATTTTACCTACGTTTAACAAGGATTGTACTTCTGTATGTTAAATAAAATAATATTAAAAAAAATTGAAGTGAAACATTTAACGACGCGCTTTGGGAGTAAAACCTACTCGTATGGTGTGACGGCAAATGGCACGATGCTTTATTATGCTACTCTAAGTCCTCTGTATTACCATTCTCTATAGATTTAACTATAAATGATAAGACTAATAAGGAATAAACATCTTTAAAAACACTTTTTTATTTATTTAATATATACCCATGTTTCATTATTCCTTTTTAAATTATTAACTCAATATCCATACATTTTGATGATAACATTACTATTATTTTTTATTTATTACCAGCTGTGCCCGCGACTCCGTCGGTGATGATTGAATTAAATTGACATAACTTCTTTATTTGTTAACAGATTTCGTTGAAAAAGCCCAAAAATTTAAGTGAAACCCATCGCAATATAATCCTGAAAACTGCATTCGAATCAGATAAGTGGTTTCTGAGATTAGTGCATACAAACATACAGATATACAGACAAACAGACAAAACGAAAATATATTGTTTTGGGTTCTCTTGCCTATATAAAGGCACTCCATTATGGATATATATATGTATAAACATATGCCATGTACAGACAGCGATCAGTTACATTTTTAATTATACTCGAGCTGTACCCGGCGCGCGTTGCTATGCAACCAAATAAAATAAATTTGAAGGAAAGACATTACACAAAAATTCAATTCATTTTATTGATTTTTTTCTGACGAAAATTGGTCGTACCAACTCAGAAACCTTCGTGGGCTCATGCACAACAACTTTGCTAAAGATCATCGCATGATCAAATGCATAGTTTACAATTCTATAAAGGACATACAGACAAACATTCATTTTTATATATAAGAGGAGATAATGTAAGTGTATTAAATCCACGTGTATTGAAACTATGAGAATTATAAATAGAAAAGATAGATACTAATGGTAATGAACAAGAAATTGTCGACAATATTAATTTTATCTTTGCATGCACTTAAGTACTTAAAGTTGTGTAATTGTCGTTAAGCGTACCTTAACTTGGTTTAATTGTACCATGGAAATGTATAATGTACTTAACAAAAATATACAAACACACAAGTTAAAGAAATAAAGTTAATCGGTAAATCATTAAATTAAATTTTAAGAACGTTTTAGTGTCCTATATTTATAGGAAAGAAATTTAAAAATATGTTCCAGCAATCATTTGAAATTGATATCATAAAATATTACTATATAATGTCTTTACTATACGATTTTGAACTACATAATATCATCACGGATTTTTATAACTAGTTGCATGGCTCGTGATCACGGTGAAAACTGAAATAGATTTTTTTATCTGAGAAGAGCAGCAAACCACCTGATATTAAGTAAACCCGGCCCATAGACATCCACGTACAGCCACAAACACGACGGAAATCCTATCTGAGCTCGAACGTAGTTACGTTACTACTCCTAAGGAGTTAGATGGTCGCCTCGCTTCAAAATTTAGTCGGCAACCGCACCTCTGCAACCGAAACACAAGTAATGCTTTACGCCGTAATATGCCACGGCGGAGATTTTTCTGCCGGCTTTTTTCTCCCGGTCAACTTTAGCCAACAGGGCACTCAAAGCTGATGTACTGATTTTACACTGTACCCTTGACGTTCATTAAGTGTATGTAAATACCTTACAATGAAATAAAATATTTAAATAGGAATTTGAATTTATGAGGCGACGGTGGTACTTTCCATCAAACTAACTTCCTCCTCCAAACGTTTACAAATAGCATAATAATTATAACAATTCGAGTGGAGATGAAGAATGTACGTTTGCCTCCTAAGCTACAATCCGTTGTTTAGTATTCAGGGCGCATACCACAGTGACTGTGACCACTTCTACGAACATATCAGCAAATAATATAAGATGCGCGTCATTGCAGTCGATCGCTTTACATCACCTTTAGGCTCGGAGCAACGCACTGGTATTTAGGCTGTATTCAGTCATATCTGGGCCGGAGTCCGGAGTTCGAATCCCTGGTAGTCGTCCCTGCAACTGCGGTAGATTTTACTCTTTTAAGAAATTATTACAGAACTGAACTATCGCGATTCAAATTCAAATTCAAATATTTTATTTCATTGTAAGGTATATTATATACACTTAATGAACGTCAAGGGTACAATGTAAAATCAATACATCGATTATCTTGTATTACGAAATAATATTGTAATTTGGTTGTCACTTGCTTTAATGGTCTAAATATTCCCATTCTAAGAGACTCAGCTTAACTGTGGGACAGTTAATAGTTGATAGAGTATGTAATATGCATGCATTTTAACAATTATCAATATATTGTAAAAGTTCCCCTAAATAATTTGCAAGTAATTATTAGTTTATAATATGTTTTAAATTATTAATATTTATAGGACTAATTTTTGTAGTAATGAAATAAACTTTATATTTACACTACTTTTAACACCTTAACTTAACTACCTTTTCTTCACCTACATATTTTAGTATATTTGTTTTCTTTACTTTTAACATAGCTACCTTGTGTATAAGCAGCCTTAATTTCTTTATGCTATTGATCCCCAATTGTTTCATAAATGGTGTTCATTAATGTTACGATAACGACTTTAGTAGTACAAATTTGATTTGGATAAACACGGCCTTATAATATGGATTCCTTGGCCGTAGACACAATAAAATCGTATTCAAGTAATTCTATACATAAAGGTCATTAATATCGTGTTAATTACGTTTATTTAATAAATTCTCGTGTAGCCCTAACACGATAATCTCAGTTAAGGTTTAATCCGAGAGTATATTAACAGTTGGTTTAAAATAACTCGTATTCTGTTCTGCTAGTTGCGAATCCATGGATTATTACTATACCAGATTTGAATATTTATACCCCATTCCATTTTTTACATTCAGTGGAGTAAACATTTAATCCAAGATGGCAGTCAACGATCAGCTGTTATATTGATCGATCCATTTACGACTGTCCGGGTTTTGACATTTATGATTTGACGTTATCACGCTGCAAAAATAAATTGACATGATTATACCAATAAATTCAATCAGAAATACTAAATATCATGGATATTAATACATAAACATAATGAAAAGTATAAATATGATGTTAAATATCATATTTATAGGTATCATTCGTTTGTTTATTTCAATGATAACCTATAAACTAAGGTATAAATTAAAGTCTGATTTGGGTGGTCAAATAACCCTAACCTGTCCTTAAATTAAAGAATATGAGTAATTATAATCAGAGATTAGTATATCGTATATAGTATATAGTTTATAGTAATTAGTATATAGTTGAATTGGGTCTCAACGTAGTAAGTTACCATAGACAAAAGATGGTTACATTTTGCAAAAAAGAAATTGTAGCATGTATCATATATTTAATGAGCAAAGAGATAATAAGACAGATAAAATATATTTCAAAGTCGGCACAAATTTAAGTAAAACAGATTTCAAATAGTTGGAATATCTGTTCTCAGTAAACATTTGACGTTGATGATTCAATACGCAAAACAGAAATCTGGAACACAATGTATTTTTATCTTAGGTGTGGTTGAAAGGTTTTAGTTGTTATCAGCGACACAGGCTCTTGGGCGAGAATGTCGCTATTATCTTGCGCACGCGCCGGTCTTAGACGCAGAAGGTTTTAGAAAGGACACAGGACTCCGTCTCTAAATATTATAAAACAAAGTTCCCCGTCGCGTCTGTCTGTCTGTTCGCGATAAGCTCAAAAAGCACTGGATGGATTTTCTCACAGTTTTCAACTACAGGTAGAGTGATTCCTGGGAAAGGTTTTTTTGTAAACAGAAATCCCACGCAATCCAACTATAGACTCGTTGATTCTTCTGAAAACTAATAATGTCGCCTCAAATGCAATCGGATCGGCTACTAGTTATTTTACCTTTCCACCGAAAAAATAGTTTCACATTAGAAATGGTGTTATCTCCTGAAATGAATACGTATATAAGTACTACTACATCAATAAATTAGCAATTCATACAGATTTGGACGTACATAATAAGCCGCAAGCGCCAGGTAATACATAGCAATTGTGTACGCTGCAGGGAAAGGGTTAAAAATAAATATATAATTTTGGCCTTTCTGTAATATTTCTAATGCCTGCATTCCGGATGTTGGATTCATCTCCGGAGTATGCAAGCGTTATCAACACACTAAAGATGTCAGAACTCAGACAAACGAAACAAAAGGGATCGACGGCAGTTTAGATTGCTCAGTATTTAGCTCTGATGCCTCCCAGCTTAAGTGCCACTGTTTTCGTCATTAGAAACGTGATAAGCGACCCACCAAGTGGTTTGTTTGTAAGCAAAATTATTAACGAAGTTTGGTACTTCGATAGTCCGCTATAAAATTTATTTTTGACCGATTTTTGACAATTATAATACAGACTCAACAAACCCACTTAACCATAGACAATATCAAATCTTACTTTCAATCGTGAACGAATAATTGAGAGCTCTTAAATTACTAGTCACCTTTCTTAATAGTTAATTCTTCATTTATATAAATATATTGTATGCTTAGGTTAACTAATATTACAGATATCTCGATATTACAGATATTACAGGAAAATATTTGCATGTAATAGTAAATGTGTGAGAATCGTTAAAGTATTGTTAACAATTATAGATTATATGACTACCACAGCTTATTTATTCTAGTGGTTAAGATTCCGGCCTTTCACGCGAGTCCGAGGTTCGAACCCTTGGCACGTAACCGTGCCACTATAGTGTTTCGAAGTTTTGTGCATGTTAAAAAAAATATCACTTGTTTGAACGACAAAAGTAAAATATCGTGAGGAAATCTGCATACTTCAGAAATTTTTCATTTATTTTCTCGGATCAACAAACATTCATAGTTAAGCAATAGACATCATAAGTTGAGACAAAAAATGGAGTGCTAATTGTGAGATAAACAACTTTGACCCCAGAGTAATAAAGAAACAGCTGAGAGCATGCTTCTGCACTTTTATAATTAGATAACAACAGTATACTACGATTTGGAGTGCTGCATATGGTTCTCAAAGACGTGTAAAATCTACTTAAACGAGATGACGCTACCAATGTGGACACTTCCAGCGTGATGGACTGAGGCCTGATCCGTACGTAGATGTGAGACAGTAATTGTAAACAGGCTTGATGATCAGCTTGCAACATTGTTATGAAAATTGTGAGCGACAATGTGCGTGGGATTGCCCCCTCACTAATTCTATTATCTGTCATTCTAAAGGATTTCTCGTCACGCAGATTGCTATTGTGTGTATCAACATAGTGTCCGACACGAAACGACATGTGCACTGCACAGCAACTGTAAATTATTTTGAGTTGAAAAACGAGCATGCAGTGCACTGCTCAGAGGATATGACAGTAAGTGGTCATGGTAAGTGCCTCCGATAAACGCCTGTAACCAAGTTTTACATAAAACAGGTCCAGTTTTACATAAAACAGGAGTCCTACATACATGAACTTGTGCATTGGTACCTGTACAGTTAAGATAGTCGCCGAAAACCGAATCACGAAGTCGACGGTGGAAATACTATTCAGATCATTTATGCTTATGTTTCGCGACAAACAGAGGTACAAGCAAGCTTTTTTATTGTTCTTACTTTTTATGTAAGAAGACTGCCCACCAAGATTACAGCGTAATTGATCTAAAGTAATCGCTGTATCAAAATCAATGAAATTCACATACAAACAGGACTGAAGTCTTATCTGAGGTCGTATTCATAAACATTAATAGTGCTGAGGATTTTCTGGTCCCCTCGATTGTAAGCATAGCCACCAACCACAACTTTCGAACCGAAATACAGTGTCTATAGTTCACGAGAGCGGCGGTGGTATCGCGTCGGTGGAACCGTAGTCCTACCACATGTCATAAAATGTCGACAACATTGGAAACCACCATCTAGTATAATAAGATGTAATTCCACGCAATCCCACTGTGTCACTGCCCATCGTACGCACTATCATTCTATTGTATCATAACAAGAGAGAATACTCGTATGAGAAACGAAATTATACCTACGAAGTACCAACCAATATTGTGGTGATATTTTACTAGAAAACCTTAATATAACTTTTAATGTACTTAATATGAATTATGATTTGTCGGTTTACCTTATTATGACTGTAAAGAAAGATGTAATTATTCTGGAATGTAGGTAAAATTGATTTTAATCTCATATATACTACAATGATGAAAATCTTAAAACTAATTAAAATAAAAACCTAACCTAAACAATCTAAAGGGAGTCCGTGCCCATGCGGCATGGTTCCAAAAGCACTAGCTGCATTCCCGCGTAGGTTAAATATATTCTTTTGAAATCGATGAACTTTACCAAATTTAAGTCGGGCCTAAGGTCCTCCTTTCGAATAAAAAAGATACATCAAAATCAGAGCACAAAGTTAAGAAAAATGACTTAACATAAGAAATATATCAACGAATTGATAATCTTTCTTCTTTTTTGAAGTCGTTAAAAATGGCCTAAAATGATAAATTCAAATATTATTGTAAGATATTTACATTTAATGAATGTCAAGGGTGCAATTTAAAATCAGTACATCGGCTCTGAGCGCCCTGTTGGTTAAGGTTGACCGGAAGAAAAAAGTCGACGGAAAAACTCTCGGCACTCTTTTTAATTAAGTCCTTGATAAATAAACATTAGACAGTATAAATTTAGAAAGATGGTGAGCACACGAGACAGCTAATCGTGCGTGTCAGGATCTTTGCGCAGGATGTCCGCGGACATATTGTCAACTGTAAATAATTTGGAGTAAATAAAAAAATAGTTAAAATAACCCTTTTTAAAGCAATAATTATCAAATTACATATTACCTTAACTACTCTTTATACGCAGCTAAACTTTTATTTCGCAAGCAACGCCGAAGGTCGACCCTAGTGTACAATAAAGAGGGAAAGAAGCTTTAAAAAGCTCCCATCAAGGTGTGGTCGGATGCCGTCCCGTATCCCAACCCCACATCTAAACAAAGGTGCGGCAAAACGGGATACATTAACGAGATGACGCTACACTAGCACGCGACCAGCGTTTGAATCATCTAATTAATGATGCTCAAAATGTGAACGAAACTCAGTATGTAACCCCTAGCAGAACTAATAGGAAAACTAATCATTAGTAAGCCGCATGGACACCAAATGAGCCTAAGTTTGTAATCGACAAATTTGTGATGAAATTACAGATTAGTGTCTTCAGATTCTCCATTTACTTTACTAGAAGACTCTTGTTGCCAATTTCATAATTAGATTGCGTTGATCTAAGCTTAATTATTTCACACCTTATACTTAATATTATTTTATTACTTTGTCCTCATGTCCAGGCCAAATTCTTTATGATAAAACAAATCTAATTTTACAGGTTTATTATAATTATCATGAACAGAAAGATCGTAAATGTCATTTTAGTAATGAAACAGTGTACCCAAACCAAACCCCCCCCCCTCTACCTTCGTCCCCTTTGATTATTTCTTATCTCTACACACGCGTAAGATTAATCAGATTATTCACCTATTTATACAATCACAAATTGGTCGCAAATATGTATTTGCCATTTTCCTTAAGCTACTTGTATTTTAATCTCACCAAATCAAAAATCACCGTTATTATTTAAAACAAACACTTAGTTTCGTTTTTTAAGCAAGAAGAATATATACAACCATGCAAGCCTGATTTAACCCGATTTATGTAACTAGCCCCGACCCATAGACATCCAAATGTTATATCAAATAGAACATGAATCCTGTTAGCGCTCGCAAGTAGATGCGTTGCTAATTACTAATATGGTCGCCTCATCACTTATTGTAGTCGATAATCACACCTCTACACCCGAAACAGTCTCTTTTACGACGCCAATACCCGAACGTACTATAGTTCTACCCGTACATTTAATAAGGGATTTGTTATTTTTAAAAGTACCAAATCAAAGTTGAAACGCCGATCAAAATGTAGCCATAAATATGATCCGCTCACACATTCATATCACAAGCGCGTGCGCACGATCTCATTGTCCCGCGCGGCGTGATGCATGCGCGTGATGCACTCGATACTCATGCACCGATTTGTAGTTCCACTGCATCTTACTGTGAAGATTCATTTTGTATCTACTTAAAGGTGGGAGAACCACAGCTCGACCGGTACCACCGCCGCCTTTATAATCCGCCATAAAGCATTACTTGTCTTTCGGTTGGAGAGGTGCCGGCTACACCTGCAAGCGAGGCGAACATCTTAGTCCTCAGGTGTAGCAACGTATCTACGTTCGAGCTCAGATAGGATTTCGGTAGTGTTTGTGATTGTACGTGGATGTCTATGGGCTGCGACTACTTAACATCAGGTAGTTTGCATGCTCGAGGTTCAAAGGAGGAAAAAGTTCACAGTTACTTCACGGATTGTGAGGGCGAGAGCAGTACCTCCCCGGCTGAACATTTCCTACCTGGTAACATTTCTTAATACCAAAACTCTTGACCTACATGTAAGATGCTTTATGGTAGCGTTAATTGCAACTCAACGTGTTTTATTACGTGGCAACGTTTGTTAGCTAACTGTAACGTTACACCCAGTTGACCGAGCATCGCATATTACTTTAGAACAGTTTCAATATATTAACATAAACATAATTATGAATTATGAACAATTTGACAATATATAATTGTAACTGTGATTTTAAATAATGTAAACTATAAGTAATGAATGTAATCTAATGCATTATAAATATAATATTAATGTAATGGAAACTGTGTCATGCATGACTAACGAAATGATAATACAATCTTATTGCTATCATTAGATTATTTGAATACATATTTAACAATTCCAACTTATAATACTATTTAATAATATACATTTTAAATAAAAAACAAAATACCAAAATTTGCATGCCATCAAAATGGTAAATTGTGAGCGAATAATTATAAGTACAGAGACCTTTGTAACCACAATTTGCGCAAATAAATATTCATTTCATTCATTTCATTTCATAATTCTGATAACTCGTAGAGTTTGTGTTTGGGTGGAGAGATGCGTTTGCCAGCTACAGTAAAGCGAGGTGACCATTTCAGACTTCAGGAGTGGCAACGCGTCTATGCTCGACGTCAGGCAGGACTTTAGTCCTGTTTGAATTTGGAGATGGAAATCCATAGGCTGCAAACACCGATTAATACCATTATTGCCATATATATATAATATTGCCAGTATACTCATTTGTTACTCTTCCAATGTAAAAGAAACAACGTAATTGTTTCTAACGTTATCTATAAAAGTTTTACTTTTGAATCCACAGTGAGTCAGTTAGCGTTGTGGACAGTAGCTTACTAACTCTGCTCAAGATTGTTGTACGCTCTTAAAATAGATTATTCAAAGTTTACTATAAAATGTTATATTTATTAATACAAAAGTTTCATGTATTTGATTTGAAGTCTTCCTTTTCTTTTCGTATAGATATTTTCCCCATTTTAGTGACTACAGATTATGTAAAACAAGACTGTTTTGATACATGGTGCTTAAAAGATGATACCTGATGATGTACCTAGTCAAGGGTGCCTTACTGCAATATATAAGACCATAAAACATGACTTTTTACTATGTACGCTCATGTCTATACAAGTAAACATTTAATCAAGCGAAATGTTTTCATAAATCAATTACTTAATGCATTGTTTTTCTCAATATCCCTCGTAATATTTTTTATCCCACCGCGGGGTTGTGATACGATCTCACGACGATCGCGTGTCCGCACACAGTTTGCGTACGCCTGACGTCATTACTACATGTTTCCTTCGAGAGTAAAGCGACTTCATTTCTAGTGGAGAAGTTAAAAGATACCACCTTTTTCTCCAGTTATTGTTCCTTGTTGGATCGCTTTGATACGCATTGACGTAGCTATGAACTCCCTCCCGCCCCTCGTAGATGGACAATGCACAGCCCTAAAACTTTTGTCTGCCCTTGAAAAATCTAAGGTATTAAAAAATTTATGACAAAATCCATAGCTACGATAATATAATTCCACAGTCTATTTTGGCCTGGCCTAATTAAAAAGAGTATCTGATACACATTTTTTTTCACTAGTTAAAAGGTCCAAACGAGATATAGTTGGCATGGACTAAGGACTAAGATGTAACTTATTCTAAGAGGAGACATCTGTCCTGTGGATGAGTTATAAGTTGACCAATGAGTGGAAGAATTTAAAATAGTATTCATAGATAAAGACAAATTCAACTTTCTTTTTGAATATCAAATAAATTTACCACCTCCACTTTCCCAACTTAGAAACCAAAACTCTATATTACATTCTGCTATTTCAGTAAAGAATTGACTAAGCTTCATTGTTAAAATTACTTGTATCAATGGTAGGGGCAAATTTCCCCAGGTTACCGTGTTTCTGTATATGCAGACCAATTTACTGATTGTCAGGGCTCCAGAGAGCTGGCGGGGAAGCGGATCACGTAGGGTCTAATCTATCATAATTTATTTTAGCCTTCATGTACGAATTCGCATATCTGTTAATTTGACACTATTAATTAGGTTCACAATGCCTAAGCTTTTCCTTATTCATTTGTCTTTATTTTTTTTTAATAAATTCAAAATAATATGGAAAATAAATACATATGTAAGAATGCCAGTTACTATATTATGATTATCTAAATTTAATTACAATGAATTAGTGGATTTTCGGTAACTAAAATTTATCACCCGATTAAAGCAAGTCGAATTTATGATTAAACAAAACTAGTAATTAAATACGAAGTAATAGAATTGAAAATAGATTCAATAATAACTAACATACGTATATTTTTAATAATAATACAAATAATAAATACAAGACATCCAAATAAAGATACAGAGCGGTGGTGAAGAGGCGGCTAGACGGTATAATAGACGTCGTGCCATTAGAAATCACGTTTTACGATTTGGTCTTACTTTCAAGGCGAGGCAACAGCAATTTCGCTCCAAAAAAGTTCAGAAATACTACCAATACATAATTAAAATTAAGTTTTTTTTTATAATGAAAGAGTAAGAAACGGGCATGCAGCCACCTGATTTACGTGGTCACTGCAGCCCATGGACAACCAAGTCCAATCTCAAATAGAACAGAAGTTCTATTTAAGGATGGACGCGGATGCGTTCC
>DWON01009175.1:0-11596 GCA_018251015.1 Phocides pigmalion okeechobee | reverse complement strand
ATATTGGCGAAATATCTTCTCAAGTTATCTCACAATGTGTTGGTATGTGTAAATATAACATCGAGAAGATAAGTTTGGGGAGATGAAACTGGCCTCCTGGTATATGCCACAGTTCTGAACTGAAAAACTCGCATTCATATTTGGGAGGCTGATTTTCAGGAGTAGGACACTGGTTTTTACCGGAAAACTTTTAGTTTCCTCCTGTTTGAGTGGTGAGATTAGCTTTTGTTGAGTCCATTGGTCTAGATCGGAAAAGTTATAATTTCCTCTTGTTTGAAAGATCAGGTCTCTGGAATAGACAACTGTTTTGGATTATAAAACTTATACTTTCCTCTTATTTGTGAGGTGTAGTCAACTTTCTAGAAGATTAGATGACTCCAAATTTAATCGACGCTACCGTTGACAAGAAAGCTGGTTCATATCTCACTCAGATAATTGTAATCGCTATTCAGCTAGAAAATACGGCCAACGTCTTTGGCATCACGCATTATGCAAGGTGGATTCTCTAAAGATTGTTTACGTTACACTTTTATTTATAATTACTTTTAAAGTGTTCATAGTTACATGAAATATAAAAAATATCATTAACAGACCCTGACGGTATAGTAAGAGTTATTAAATTTGCAGAGTTTAATATCAGCGATACTGGACTTGGAGAAGCAGAGGCACCGCGTGCTGCTGTGGAACTTCTCGCCCCAGCAGCAGCGGACGTTCGCGGCGCTGCAGCCCGGCATCGAGCGCAGCTTCGTCGGCGGGCCCAGCATCGACCAACATATATTAGGTAACTGTAGGATTATGTATTTGAACTATTTATCTAACTATCATATTAGGTAACGGACCATGATATTCGTGCGTTTGGAACGTAGCGTCCGGTCCCTGTAGCGCGGACCAGAATAGCACTACCTGATCTCCTGCCTGTCGTAAGAGGCGGCTAAAAGGAGGACGCTCGCCGAGATCTGGCACCTGGCCTTTTCGTTGGAAACGGTTCAGGTGCCTCGGACCAGTCGCTGCCTCCACGGAGAAGAAGAGCGAAGGCCGCAGCGTCCGACCGGTCACCGCCCCCACTTATACGGGGAGGAAAGGTGAAGGTCTATCATCATCATCGATCCGCTAACCTTGGGCAAGCTCCTCCTTAACGCTGCCCCGCAACCACAGTACGGTCACATGACCCGCGACGTGAGGCGAGCCCAGCGGCGGTCTGCGGGCCGCACTGTACTGCAGTATTTGCCGGCGTCGGGCGGAACCAGCTGGCGGACGGCGGTTAAGCCGAGGTGCAACCCCGAGTTCAGGTCTGGGCAAAGAGGGTATACCTGGAGGCCCGTATTCCCTCGCCCATAGGGGCCGGGACGTCGATGATAATGAACGCAGCTTGTACTCCTTTCCATGTCTATAACATACATAACAGGGATATGTAGTTGTATATAATAGGCTAATATATAGAGATGACCGGTATGCAGTTATTTTTATAATTTAGATTAATCGTACTTGTGTATTGCAGATTAGTGTTCAATCTTATATTAATTCTCATTTAACTATGCATATCATAATAGTTAAAAATATTTTTATTTTACAGGTTTGGAGATCATGAGAAGTGATAACCCTTTGAGTACTGTAACATAGTTAGCGAAACTTACTACTTACAATTGTGATATGATGACGTAGGTAACTACAAGTTACTTTAGAGTATGTTACCCTTGTAATGTTTAAACTTAGAGTTGGTTACCTAATCCAAAGGGTGATTTCAATTAAATAAGCGAAAAAACATGTTTTTTTTATTGAAGAGCTTGATATAATGCTCAAAGTGCAACATGTCCCTTATTGAATCAATTTTATTGATGTAGAAATCTAGTATATGTTCCATTTTTGACGATAGCGTAACATTTTGAGATAAACAGTTTTCTATGTTTTCTACGCTTTTATATGGAATGGGATGGATAAAAATCTTTGAGCTGTGAGCTTAATTTTTATCGGTTTCTAGAAGTTTAATTAATTTGAAACTTTGAACACGTATCAAGGACCGATGACAATGCAATAATATAAAAAATAAATAATTATTATAATAGCGTGATTTTTAGTTTTTTTTTTACTTACAATACCTTTATATGAATTATAGCAATATTAGTTGACGTAATATAAAAAGTCGGAATCGATTAAAAGTTTAAATATAGTCTCCTGTGAAATCCAACTTTTTAAGAGTGTTACACTGTTGTCGGAAATGGGTGATATCTATTTTGTATTAGATTATGTAGAATTGAGTAATTGAAAATTGTATGCAAATTATTTTACGTTTTCTTAAAGAGTGCTGTTTGTATTTTAGATAATTTTAATTAAATAATTAATTAAAAACTTTAATCTATGCTGTTTCTTGAAAAGCCTACTTTCTATTAAATAGAGGTAGCAAATGATCACGCAATCTTTCTTCTTCTGTACTTTAAATATTTTAAATGTAGTATTTACTTAGTACCATTACTTATTGTTGTTAATAGATATTTTTGTATATAATTGTTATATACTGATCGTTTTTTGCATAACGTATGTATATTAAAATGACTGTATGTAGTCAATCGGCTAATGTTGGTTGAATTGTTTTAAATTATTTCACTTCTAATAATTACATTATTTTACTTTTATCGTGAGATATACACAAAGCGACCTCAATAATATCTATTAAAACAGGCTTAAATTAAGGTAACATTATAAATTGGTATTTGTTATGTAAATCTTATGAATTTTCACGCCTATTTTTTTTTCTTCAAACTTTTCGTCAAACTTTTTGACCGCGTATTTATATAAGTTGTATGTGTCGGAATTGGTGCATCGGATATCAAAAGCGGCACTGCAGGTGTTATTAAGTAAATATAAAGTTAGTGACGTATTTAAATCGACTATTACAGCAATCTAGTATTATAATCGTATATATTTTCTTGCTGAATGACAACAGCCAGGGCTGGGACGGTCTGTTGAAACAGACCGCGGGCCGTGCACCGCGACGCATCCGAATATAATGTTTAAGGAACTTTTTTTTGGGCCCAGACAATGTGGAAAAGGGACGACCCTCCGCGGGAGGGAGGTGGTGAATGCTCATGCATACCACAGCGGCCGGCCGCAGTGGTATGTAGGACTCACGAGTGACCTACGTGCCTACTCAATAAACACCACCAAGGGGTTGGCTTTGACCTTAGGGGTCTCTAAGCCTTCATCGGATGCGTCCCCCTCTTGGGTGGTTGAGGGGTGCAAGGAACTAGAGATACCGTTCCGTTTTATAGGAACGGCAAGTGGGACGAAATGGGAAGGTGGGGCGATCAGATGATGTCCAATGCACGACCCGCAGCGTACTATGACGTCATCTATTTATAACTTTTCGAACTACCATCGACATTGATATTAATAGAGTTTCAATGTTCAGACCGGTCATAAAGTTTGGCGAGTGTCACACAAGTGACATGTTTATTCTCATTATTCTCTATCATCAATGTAATTGATTAAAAATGCTATTCTGATGCAAACATGTGTTTTTGTTATAAAAAGACGACGTATTTTAATAAAAACAAAAGTATTTTTTACTTCAACCAAAGTGTAAAATTAAGTATACATGAAATACATATATTTATAGAAATACGATTATTTTTGTACAGTGATTAGTTTAAGTTTTAAATAAATTTTATCAAATAAATAATGAGTATAAAATTGTCTTATTATTTTATTCTATGGGTCCTTTATATATTTAAAGTTTACCTTTTCATGTTGGAAAAGTAGCAAACGAGCGTGCAGACCATCTGATGTTAAATGGTCTCTGCAGTCCATGGGCATGTACGCCCAACTTCAAACAAGACTAATATCCCGCCTGACGTCGTCATTGACGTATTTTTATGACGTTAGTGTCATATAAAATGCCATTTCGTGTTCGGTTCGGTTACACTTGGAAAAGACTTCCATCCCAGTCCTTGTTTTTTTTTATTGTGAAAGAGTAAGAAACGGGCATGTAGGCCACCTGACGCTAAGTGGTCACTGCAGCCCATGGACAACCACGTCCAATCTCAAATAGAACAAAAAATCTATTTAAGGATGGACGCGGATGTGTTCCTACTCTTGAGGACTAAGATCGCCTCCAATAATGTGTGGCAACTACACCTCTTCAACCGAAACACAATACATGAAGAACATGTTGATTTATGGCGGGTTATGAGGGTGGCAGTGGTGCCGCATCGGGCGAGCTCTAACGGCTCTACAACCTTTCCAAAGAACCTTCAAATATAACAAACAATGGTATTAATGATAGTATGCACAAGGTTAAAATGGTGTAAATACATTCGATGACGCGATAGCAGTCACAGTTGCATGTCGTAACCAAGTTTTAAATCTCGATTTAATTTTGAATGTCGTAAACTGAGATGTCAATTAAGGCGAAGTGCTTTCTAAAGTGTGTCTATATTAAAAATGAGATTTGCTTCTACCTCATGTATATTCAACGATGATACACAGATGCTAAAAAATACAATATATCAGTGAATTGTCAGCGCATCTTTAGCTTAGAGCAATAAGCTCCAGCTTAATGCCGCCTCCCGCAACGCTGCCCGATCTAATATATGAAAGCTGCAGTCAGTAGTACTAGAAATTGTGATCCTGGAATGTGAAAATGGAATACTCTATTATTTTGAAAAAATACATTGTTGAGAGTTACAACTTGAGGCACCCACTACTTTCTGGTCCAGTCCAACACTATCCAATTTTCGTAATTACATTGATAATATGCACGCAAATAATTTTACACTACAATAAATTACAGATATGCGCGCCTACTTATTCTTGTATAGTTCAGAGCTTGAAGTACGACGTTAGAATCAAAGGTCACAAAGCAATATTGGTACATCTCAAAGTAAATTGTAGAGAAAAAAGAATCAAATATAGATGTACTGTATAAAGTGAAATTATAAATTTATTTCTTTTACGATCAATCATTAGGAAAACTAGCACTATTCCATTTTTCCTTTTGGTAGATATCAAACAGCTGGGCAGTAAACATGTTTAATTATTTTTATTATATATTCACAATGATGAAAATCTTAATACTAACTATAATAAAAACCTAACCTAAGCTATTTAAAGGGAGTCCGTGCCCATGCGGCGTGGTTCCAAGAACGCTAGCTGTATTCCCGAGTTCAATAGCAATCCATCCTATGTTTGATGATCTGTTGTAAACGGGCGAATATACTCGTAGTTTATTGTTACCCGACCGGCAGTGTTAGGATTAAACATATAAATGATTGAAGCCTATAAAATAAGTAATAAGCCTTTTTCAGCAACATAAGGGAAAGGAATACTAAGCTCGCCTTAACCCATCGGAATCGTTTAAGCTTTATTAGCCCGTCACGTGCGTCAGATATTGGATGAAACCTCATTGATCGAGAAAACTATTCAAATCTTATAAGATTTTACAACGAAATTAGGTTTTATCCGTGGCTTGCTTCGTGTATCACGTTGCTTCATAGCGTATTCGTAAAAAATGTAATAAATAGCCTACGATTTACGACTTTCGAATAATTGCTTAATATTTTTACTGTATCGCTCTATATAATATCGAGTCAGCATTGCGCGAGGCGGAACTATGTAAACTGAAGCTGAATTCTTTAGACTTTAATTGCGTCGATAATTCAGTGAAATATATTTAACGTCCGTGTAGCATTTATGATAACACAGACGTAATGTCCGTCCGCAGTCATGTAGCGCTTACGTACACACAGCACTTGTGTTCGCCCGTAATCTATACAGATTTGTACGTACACGGGTGTGTACAAGCCGGAAGCGCGTTTCGCCAAGTAGTACACTGCAGTTGTGTACGCAGCAGGGAAAGTGTTAAGTCAGTCGTTTTTTAATTCCTCATAATCCGCCGTAAAGAATTACTTCTGTTTCTGTTGGAGCGGTGCGGTTGTCGGCTACATTTTGGATCGAGGCGACCATCTTAGTCCTCAGGAGTAGCAACATATCTACGTTTAAGCTTAGATAGGATCAGTTGTGTTTGTCTTTGTACGTGGATGTCTAAGGGCTGTGTCTGCTTAACATCGGATGTTTTGCATGCTCGTTTGCTACTCTTCTCACATAAAAAATCTTTATCCAGGGCTGTATCGTTTCGAGGTCATTCGTTGAATATAAAAGCCTGTTAAGGAGCGAGCGAAACAACAGGAACCTGTTTTAGAATATGGTACTCGGCAACATATTGCTTTTCGCTTTGTAGTTTCCACTTTATTTTCTTTGCGAGACGTTTAATACGTCTCGTTCAAAATGTGTGTCATCAGACTGTTTCACTGAAAAGCAATCTGACATAAACAGTATACTACGATGAAAACATACATAGACAAACTCGAGATTTGAAAGTATTCATATTCCTTGGTTACCGCCAACCGTCTTACCGTATGTTTGTCCCCATCCATGGACAGCAAAGACCATGAAATATCAGAAGATCGCACGCTCTACGCTACGCTATTTTTATGACGTTTCAATCTTAACTTTATTTGATAACTAGCTGTGCCCGCGACTTTGTCCGCGTTTATTTTACACAATTCTAAAATCGTGAAACAACTTACGCTTCCATGCATCCAGTGATTTATACATATATTTAATTTCTCACCCAATTTAATATATAAAAAAAATTATTATGCATTAAAACCTTCCTCACGAATCACTCTACATGTTGTTGAAAACCGTGAGAAAATCCGTCTAGTACTTTTTGGTTTATCGCGAAGAGATAGACAGACAGACGCGACGGAGGACTTTGTTTTATAACAAGTATTTATAGATTATATTACTCAGCTATAATGTGTATTATGTGACAATATAAAGCCCATAACAAGACCAGAGGTTTGTTTATTGTGTTATTTCTCGGTATCTATGCATTACAAATGGTTTTTGTTAACCATTTTCGTATAATTATTACAATCTTAGGGTGTATTACGATATTACCGTGAGGGCAAGTTATTTCGGTCCTCATTTGCATTTTATTGAGTTTCAAGAGTTTACGGGTGTTGTTTAAGAAGAGAACCTGAATGGAATCCTCATCGGCAGGTGAATCGCGACCTCGTTGTTACTTTATATACAACTTTAATGAATATATTTAATTACTAGCTGTGCCCATGACTTCGTCGGTGATGATTGAATTAAATTGACATAATTTCTTTATATGGTAATTGATTTCAACGTAAAAACACAACATGGTAAGTGAAGCAATATAATCCTAAAAATTACATTCAAATCGGATAAGCCGTTCCTGAGTTTAGGGTGCACAAACATACAAATAGACATATATACAGACAAACAGACAAAACGAAAACACATTGTTTCGGATTCTCTTGCATATATAAAGGCACCCCATTATGATTTTTTATAAATATGGGATGTACAGACAGGGATCAGTTACAGTTTTATTATATGTATGGCAAATAATTCCGGAAGCTTGTTTGCCGGTCCTCAGTCAACAGGCGATTTACTTTTACATTGTAACTTTGACATTAATTAGTTGTATGTAAATACCTTGTATTGAAGTAAAATATTTGAATTCGAATACTTAATTAAGTAGAAAATACTTTATTAGATTTCTTCTCGCTATTATACCAACAAAGGTACACAACAGTACGAGTATAAATAAAAATGTGAAATGCTGGGAACTTAATTTAAACAAATAATAAGATAGTGAGCCTTGTACCAGACAAATAGTTCAAAAATTTGAAGGTGGGAGAACTATAGTTCGACCGGGGAGGTACCACTGCCGTGGTCATAATCCGCCGTAAAGCATTACTTGTGTCTCGGTTGTAGAGGTGCGGTTGCTGGCTACACTTTGAAGCGAGGCGAAAATCTTAGTCCTCAAGAGTAGCACCGTATCTGCGTTCGAGCTCAGATAGGATTTCGGTCGTGTTTGTGGTTGTACGTGGAATCGTGGATGTCTATGGGCTACGACTACTTAACATCAGGTGGTTTGCATGTTCGTTTGCTATTCTTGCTATTTCTATAGCGGTCTTGACGAGCACAAACAAAAATTCGCATTGGAGATCTGCATCTATAGCTTTTAATTTTGATTTAAGTTTTTTACTATTAATGCAGTTGTTAAAGTCCACATTATTATGATCTACTAAATATTCTTGTGTCATTCTACATATCATAAAGATTAATAATGTATATTATTATTTCGCTTCTTAATGTTATTTTCCGTATACAAAGTACTTAGTGTAATACGCGCTGACATATTTTTACCTTTTCCTTTTTTACGTCGCGGCAGCAGCTTGTTGGTTTATTATTCATTAAAGTTTGTACAAAATAGTGATTTATGTGGCTTAGGAAAACTCATTTAAGGTTTTCAATAACCGCTGCAAGGGCACTACTGACTTGTTTATTAAACTGTTGATTGATGGGGCTGTGTAGGTGGTCGCGTCAAGATTATTTATTTATTTTGTATAACAATTTACGTACACATAATAATTAAATGTGGTAGAAACTATATAACCATAAACTACAAGATTTTATTATTATCTCTCAATAGCTGCTGCTCGCGACTTCGTTTCCGTAAGCTCCAATTTTTAGCGTAGCTTTCAAAATAATAATTTTATTTTATAAACAGATTGAAATACAGTACAGATTTATTGCGTTGGACACTGTACGCGTCGTCCACTTCGCACATTCAGGCAGAACGACATCTGATGGCGCGTGTCGACCGTTCGCTAGTCCCGACCACCGAAGCGAACTGGCATCGCTGCGCTGCGGGCAGATTGTTTTTTTTTTTAATAGAGGTGTCCTTCCTCGCATCCTGAATACTTCCAACCCCTACAGGGTGCTTGCGATTGGCCGCAGGACCGGCATTATGCGATCACCAGTCGCCGTTTTTCCGGCCGCAAAACAGCCGAAGCAATCCACAGCAGCCACAGTCACTCTCGCGTGGCGAATCTGTTCCTTACCAGGAACTGTCTCATTGGGCGATAGACGTCGTGTCGCACTTCAATGCGCTCCCAACATTAAGGGAGCGCAGAGGGAGACCCACCTTGAGGACTGCTCTTAGTGTGGTTCCTTCCCCCAGGCCTTGCTCCGGGGATCAATGAGAGCCGCAAGATCCCACCACAACAAGGTCCTTGGGGGGGGGGACACATAAGGCTAACAAGCACGCATTTAGGTTGTTCAAAGGAGTACAAATATAATTACTCTTTCCTCTAACTTTGTACAGAAAAAGGTAATATTGTAAAGGCCTGTCTCTGGCAATCAAAATTATAAGTGACGGATACTAAATGTAACTATTCCGTGATTTTTTTGCCTGTACTAAGCGGGAGTCTAAGCCACTAAATCCCCCACATATACTCACCTACGGGTACGACATCCAGAATAATGACGTACTTAGAAATTACACAAGGGACATACTCGTATACTAAATGTCCGCGATTTTCTTATTCCCTATGTCCGCCTAAATAAAATGGGAGTCAAAGCTCCTATCTCCTGGGTGCGATAGAGAATATGACGTCATACTGCGGTATTTCCCCAATTGAGCGTTGATTTTTGAACTTGAAGTATTGCAATAAATCCGGCTGACAGGCGGCGGAAATAGCCGGCATGATAGAAACGGCATAATATTCTGTTCTGCATGCAGTTAGGGTCATTTGAAGCATAAAATCAATAGCGGTGAGCGAGTCTGCTGGGATTTAGGTGTAAAATTCGTTGAATTACGAGAATAGCTAGGAATTTCAGTCGTTAGTCAATTTCTTGGTCGTTAAATATAACTTGAAATTACTTTTTCTTGGTATTTATGTATAAAAAAAACATTCACAGAAGCAATCAATTTTTCGTCTTTTACAATAACTCCTTATTTCATATTGAAATGGCTTCAAACAGACCCATGAATGGAGTCATGAATGGAACAACAATAGCTAAATTTAAACGTATAGCTAATAACAAGAATTGCGATCGCTATTCAGCTCGGGAATGCGCACAGCGCTCTTGGTGACAAGTCACATGGGGACAGACTTTTGTTATAATTAGGTATTCAAAATTAAATGTGCTTTAATTAAAAGTGTACATCTATGATGCAATAAAATTAATATTATATTTGTTATTCCGTTCGTTTGTACATTACTTCGAGCATTCGTTCAGTGGTCCATTAATTCATTTATTTTTTATTTTTACAATCACCACTAAAACGATAAAAATACGCATTAAATACACATTTTACTCTTAAAAAGATAAAAGAAATAATGCTTTAATGAAATGTCGTTTTAATTTTATGTGAATCATATAAAACAAAGGTGACCCAGATACCGTGTTCTATCTGATTTAAACGACACGCGTTGTCGTGAATCACAATTGGCTGGTAGGTATATAGCCTTGTAGCTTTGGGCTTCACGTATTTCAAGCCGATTTCAGCTTGAAATTATATTTGGGACTCATTAGGTAGTGGTAAAATAAGTCTCCGTCATCATAATCAACCCAATACTGTAAGGAGGATTAATAGTGAGTGTCTGTTACATAGTAAACTATAATAATTATTATATTCAAAATTATCGTCATTAAAGCAATAATTTTAAACTTGTGTATTGCTATACTGTTTATAGCAGGCGCTAAAACTTTTTTTAATGGAGAAGAGTAGCAAACGAGCATGCAAACCATCCGATGTTAGGTAGTCGCAGCCCATAGATTTCCACGTACACGACTAAAATCCTATCTGAGCTCGAACGTAGATACTATGCTATTCTAGAGGACTAAGATGGTAGCCTCGTTAAAGTATAACCGGTAACTGCATCTATCCAACCGAAACAAAAGTTATGCTTTACGGTGGATTATGGGGGCGGTCCGGTGGTATCCGGTACCCAGTGTTACTGAGTGGTACGCAGTCGAACTGTAGTTCTTCCACTTTAAGGCGCTTAAACTTATATATCGAAGGCAGTCTGCGGGTTAAGGCATGTTTTTATTTCCGTACCGAAGAATCCAATTTCATGCGGCAACGAGTTCCCAGCTTATTTTAAACGTAATTAACAATCAGGAGCTGACAACTCGACATATGCAAATGGGTGCATCGCGCCGAGCACACGAACCGTTTACGTGAGGAAGGGGCTGAGGTAAAGCCAATTATAACACCTTAAATAACGTTGAAATTATGTACTAATATTAACATGTACATGTCTTGCATTATATAAGGTACCTACCACGCCTGCCATGAACTGTATATCAATATGTTTCGCCGTGACCACGAGCCGAGCAACTGGTTCGAAATATCGGAAATTAAAAAGCGGTAATCGTGAGTACCCGTTATATAGTAAAAATTGTATTGTGTGTAAATTCGGTGACGATCATATGTAATATTAATTAAAACGGCGATTGTATTAATTATGGTTATTTTTGAAAGTATTTTGTACTACTTTAAACTTGCATAGATTGCAATAAGCAATTTGAAAAATATTGCTTAAAACGACGGTTATGTTTTTTTTTATGAGAAGAGTAGCAAACGAGCATGCAAACTATCTGATCTTAAGTAGTCGCAGCCCATAGACATACATGTACAACCACAAACACGACCGAAATCCTATCTGAGCTTGAAAGTAATGCGTTGCTACTCCTGAGGACTAAGATGTTC
>DWON01009174.1:0-11596 GCA_018251015.1 Phocides pigmalion okeechobee | reverse complement strand
ATATCTCGCGCAGAGAATTGCGATTGCTATCCAGCGTGGGAATGCAGCTAGTGTTCTTGGAACCATGCCGCATGGGCACGGACTCGCTTTAGATTGTTTAGGTTAGTTTTTATATTTTAATTAGTTTTAAGATTTTCATCATTGTATATATGATAATAAAAATCCTACTTTTGTTCACTAAAATTAAATATGTAAATACCTTATAATCATACTTTCAATTACATTTTAGGTATAATAGATTCAAATAGACAGTAAATAAAATTTCAAAATTGAAATTTGAGTTTCAGATGACATATTTATTTGTAAATATAATTTCTTTAGCTCTATTTAGTTCCTTTTTTGTTACATATTTATAATTTTAGTTACTTACAATGAACATATATTTTGAATTTTTAATTTATTAAACATTTATTTATAATGATGAATATCTTAAAACTAATTATAACAAAATCCTAACCTAAACAATCTAAAGGGAGTCCGAGTCCATGCAGCATGGTTCCAAGACTTACTGCATTCTCGAGTTGAACAGCAATCGCAATTCTCTGCGCGAGATATGAATCAGCCCTCTTGTCATCGGCGGCGTTGATCAAATGTACTATTTGTTTGAAAAATTTCTTGGCACGCGGAGCCTACGGGCCAAAGGTTTCAAAGCCAAGCGGAACAAATATGTAATCACTGCTTAGTGACACATATTTACGACGCTTGGCTTCTATTAAATCTATTTATTAAATCTAAACTCCTTTCGCCACTATCTTGTTCCATCATTGGGCTTTCATCAAGGTTACTGTCTGCGGCTATCTCCTAATCGAGATTGACTCAATGGATCTGCACGCAATCCGCTTGCTATCTGTTGTCAAGGAGTTACGTATTATATAGTCCTGATACTAGCATCAGGTCAAGGTTACCATACCATACAATAAGATAGTGATTCCTGAGGAAGGTTTTGATGCATAATAATTTAAGATTTTTTGGCAATTGGGCGAGTAATTAAATAGTTAAATTGAATATAATAGTTCAGTCGTGGTTCGAAATAGATGTTTCTTATTGTTAGTTTTTGCAACTCGGTAATGACTGGATGCATGTATGAAAGAAAAATAATGTAAGTAAATATATGTATACTTTATTACCCGAGCAAGGCCGGGCCGGGCCGCTAGTTTTATTATATAACGGGTACGCACGATAAATGATTTTTAATTGCCGATTTTTCGAACTGCGGTGGCGGGGGAAACTGTTGACAGTCAAAATAAATTCCGCGATTACATTAATTTAAAATCGTAAGAAAGTTATAATTAAGTTTAAATCAAATTTTAATTCGATAAGTTAGTAGAAAATGTAACAAATATCTACTAAAATACTTTCTAAAAAATGTTTTAACATCTTACGATAATACTTACTACTGCAATTTACTTTCTGTGCGTATTTAAATTTGTCTAAATGGCACGTGTTGTGTTACGTATTCTGATAATATTTTAGCCGTTATCCAATGTCCAAATTAGGATTAATTAGTTAATTACTAATTAATTACAAATTTTGATTATCTTTCATTAACGTTGTACAAAGTCTAAATTTAATCACACGTAAACTAGGCTCAGATAATACTTATAATCATAATGGTCAACATTAGATAAGATTTATACATCATAAAATAACAATATTTAGCTAAATGGCTAAATGGTCGAGATGCCACGTCACAAAAGAATTATAATAAAAAACAATATTTTTGGGTCAACTTTATCTACGTATTCATAAAGCAAGGCTAAAAGGACGGAATCAAAAGCCGTAAAATAGTAATGAAATAAAATTGTCTATGTTTTTCTATTTGTATATGCTTTATGTTATTTACAAGGCTAAGAACGAACAATGAGACAACTAGACCCCTGATAGAGTTGACCTTGTATGTGGTACTTAAATACATTAATTTAACAACTCGCTCTTTAACATGACTTTGAATATTATATTAGGTTTTTCAAAATAAACACACCCACATATGATCATATACCATAGATTTGTGGTTTCAAGGTTAAAAAAATAATATCATTTATTATAATTTGTTACACGTGTGATCGCGTATACGGGCATGTACCTATGTTCTTTTTTTAAATTACGGCCTTTTGCGGTATTCTAAGGTTTTATTTTTATTTTTTATTTAGGTTCCTGTAAACCCATAAACCTTACAGTATCATACTCGTTATTATGCATTAGATTAAAGTTTCATGTAACCTTATACAATTTTTACAAAATTTGATCTTAGAACATTCAAAATGGCTAAAAAAGGTTCGTTCACTTATATCAGAGACAAAATTAACAATAATGTATGTCAATATTAAACATTACTCTGAAAAATTATCAAATATTTAAAACGTACATTTTAACCTATATAATTAGTATAAAATCGAACATCTGAAATTTTTAGTCTGTGACACCTTATAAATCCTGTCTTGTCAAAACGACATAAAAAACTTAAATTAAAATGATATTTATCGAAATAAACGGTACATATGAATTTTATTTTAAAAGTTATATAAATTTATAAAGTATAAGTATAAAAATTTATATATTGGTAGCTAAAGTTTGAATATATGTATATTCAATGGTCGCAATTTTGTACAACGTAAGTGTTAAAGTTATAAATACGTTTTAAGAAATCTATTTTTCACTATAACTCAATAGGATGATATGTGCTACGTCACATACAAAATCTTCTGATTTTGTTGTTTACGGAACAATGGGACAATGATTCATTACAAGTAGGATATTTGCGTTTATTTAAATTAATAATAATGTTCGCTTCAATTCGCGCTAATGTTAACCTAAATGTAAAGTTCCTTTAACGTGTGCGACTAAGTTTCGAGCAATTATTTTATTGCACAAAAAGACGATGTTATAGTTTTTAATATATTTTCTTTGTTAATTCCCTTCGTTATTTGAAAATGATAATTGTTATTAATTATTAATAGTATCAGTGACAGTCAGAAATGCGATACATAGATTTTATGTGTGTACCCTGTATAGTAACAGACCTGTATTACGTGACCCATTTTTACAGTATTTTACCCTTATCCCGCTTCGGTGACCACTCGAAGTTTGGAGTACGAAGAAGTTACGTAGTCGCAGCCCATAGACTTCGTACAACGTACGTAACGCGACGTACAACCACAAATATGACTGAAATCCTATCTGAGCTCGAACTTAGATAAGTTGCTACTCCTGAGGACTAAGATGGTCGCTCTTCAAAGTGTAACCGGCAATTGCACCAGTCATAAATATGGTTTTGACTCATTTTTTGTAAAGTGCGTCAGTATTGCCACTTGTGAGAGAAAAGCACTGTTTTGGCGCAATAATTTGAATATAGCTCAAAAAGTGCGGCATCTTGATTACGTGACGAAGACGTAAGTTTCTCCTCGCCCCTGTGTCAATCGTTTTGTTTTAAACACGATAAATTCAGAAAACCAACAATCAAACTCGTTAGAACCCATGTCCTATAATTCCTAATAAAGTTTACTTGTATCTACTGTGGATATGGATTTCCCTAAACCATCCCAGTTAAAACAAAACTGTGGTTATATAGTAAAACAAATTCGGCCATTTTGTGGTTTACTAGGTTTCTTTGACCAACGCCTGTAACGTACAAAAAGAGGCCCTGATGTTCTCGTACAGATGGAAGACATTGCGGAGTCCGTAGTGGGAGGAAATCCGGTATAAACCGGTTTCGTTCCCCACTTAATAATGGTTGAGGGCCATGGCCCGGGCAAATAGGGCTTACCTCGAAGCCCGTATTCCCCGCCCAAAACCGGCTGGGGCATCCCGGATGATAATTCCTATTATACCGGGTACCGTACCGTACCGAGTACCATAAAAGGCCTTTACCAGTTGACCACCTAGAAGTATTTTTAAAGGAGAAGAGTAACAAACGAGCATGCAAATCCTGATGTTAAGTAGTCGCAGCGCATAGACATAAACATACAACCACAAACACGACTGAAATCCTATCTGAGCTCGAACGAAGATACGTTGCTACTCTTGAGGACTAAAGATGCTCGCCTCGTTCAAAGTACACTTCATCACATCACATCACAGCATCTTCGGCGGCTACAGCCGGCAACCGCACTTCTCAAACCGAAACACAAGTCATGCTTTACGGCGGATTATGAGGACGGCGGTGGTACGTCCCCGGTCGAACTATAATTCCCCCACCTTTATAATAAGCTAGATTCAAGCAATTGAAAATATTACAAATATTTATGTTTATGGGTTGTGGGAATTTCAACAATGGCATTACAGTGGGTTTCACGGTCTTATGTTATAAGTACAGGCGTCAACTGTGTAAACCGAAAGATTAAAATTCTCCCAGGAAAATAGGAATTTTATACTACACATAATAATTTAAAAGGAGAAGTGTTGACCACGACAATGAAGTGCGGTTTAGGTAAAATTTTCCCTGCAGCTTCCAATACTGCTGTATAATGTGCTGCGCAACGTCCTTGCGGCTCGTACACACCTGTGTTGTACGGACAAATCTGTATGGTTTACGGGCGAACACAAGTGCTGTGTTTACGTCAGCGCTCCAAGACTGGGGGCGGACATTACGTCTATGTATTCGTACATGATACACAGTTGCTAAAAATTACAATATTTCAGTGAATTGTCGTCGCATCTCCAGTCTAGAGACAAGTTTTCGCCTAGTGCCGCCTCTCGCAATGCTAACCCGATCTAATATATGAGCACGGCAGTCAAAGTTAAACTTCAGATATCTTTAAGTATTGTAAACCATTGAAACATATGTTCATTAAATTCATTATGCGTCTAAATTACTAAAAACTAACAAATGTATATTTAATAAATGTAAATTAATAAATATTCAACGTCATATAATTATATTATAAACGACACATTTTAATTTTTTTTTTTTTTTAAATAAAAACCGTATCGCAAAATTTCAAATTTTTTCCCCGCCGATTTAAAAAAAAAAACAAAATACCTTGCTAATCTGTTGTATTGACATTTACAAAAATCTGAAAGGGGTCTGTACCCTTTGTAATAACAATATTCTGGTTTTAATTACAATTTACAGGAAAACCTATTGTTACAAGTAGAATAATGAAACTGCGGTTTTCCTTTACATTTGTTTCGAATCAAATGTTTATACCATCTTGGAAAACATTCGCTAACCAAACTGTTTTTTTTCAACTTTTTATTTTAAGTGAATAACAATTTTTGTAAGAAATATCGATTTAATTGCATTAATCTGAATCCAAATATTTCACACATTTATGAATTGGAACATACACAATATATCTATTCATGATCCAAATTTAATTTTATACATTTTATTAATATAAAATATTGTTTACAATTTCGTTTACTATCTTTTTATAATATACCAATAATATATAAAAGACATATAATAAGCGATCTAACAAGTAATATATGGCTTCACCTTTTACATTTTTATCTTTTTTAATATCTCTGACATTGATGCATACCTTGGCTTTGTGATCGTCGAATCTTTGCCTCGCTTGACGAGAAAAAAAGTTAAGAATGAAAAAGGTCGAGACGAAAAGCTTGTCCATATGCGAACAGCCAAAAAAGTAAAAATATGTTCGGAATGTTGTGTATTGATCGTATGAGTGTTTACTAAGTAGGCTTGATACCCGGTTTCGCTCAAGATATAAAAAAAAACGTACTAACCCTCAAGAATGACACTGTTATTGCTATTACTAACGATTTTTTACTAGCACAGCAAATAAACATGTACACTACTTAATGTTAACTGGTCGAAGCAACCCATCCTATCTGAGCTCGAACATAGATACGTTGCTACTCCTGAGGACTAAGATGGCTGCCACCCTTCAAAATGTAGTCGGCAAGCGCACCTCTCGAACTGAAACACAAGTAATGCTTTACGGCGGATTATGAAGGCGGCGGTGGTAACTTCCCGGTTTAATTATAGTTCCCCCACCTTTAAAACACATTTGTTTCTTACATAATAAAGTTGTCGTGATATCTACGTTTATCTACGCATTTAGCGATGTTTTCTTGTCGTGGAAAAATAGGGCAAGCGGTAATGTGTTTATATAATAAACAAGGTAGACAAAGTCGCGGGTTGTACCTGGTGGGTAATAAAAAAATAAACGTTTATTAGTAGAGAGGCTTACAAGACCTTAAGGAGAGGTCATGGCAGGGCTGAGGTCAAGGCGAGCCTCTTGCAGACGTGGTCGCCTGCTGTTCTTAATTTTGATAGTCCTGTGTTCTATCACACAGGCCCGATCATGTTCCTTTATAATCAGTAGAGCAGAATTTTATCAACCAATTTCAAATAAGAACGAAGTCCTTAATAATTTTATTTTTCTGCTTGTTACCGCATATCTTTGTCATTTTATTAACAGATTCCTCATTACAGTAGAATTTTATCAACTGTTTTAAAAAAAGAAGGAAGTTCAATTCGTTTTTTTTCTGCTGGTTACCGCATGTCGTGTTACTATCCGAATTCTATAGAATTACCATTTTCCCATTTAAATTTTAAAAACGAATACCAATCATAAAGGCAGAAAAAAAGATATAATCTTTTGTATTGAAGTTACTTGTAAATAAGAATTGAGTAATGTATGACTATAATTTAATCTATCCCTTACTCAAAGGAGACCCATGCTTACCAGTGGGACAGTAATGAAAATATTAATAACGGTTATAGATAGTTGTAGGCGACATAACTGCTATTAAAGCCATTTTGCATTATTTTATATATAAGAACATTTTTAGTTTTAAAATAAGAATTATTATAAAAATAAAAAAGGAAAACCAAACTTCGTAGATGGCACTTAATAAATTAGCTGTTATTGATATCAATACTCATTATCATATTTAAAGATCATCTGAATCTTCGATTTCATTTTCATACATATTATATTAAAAATCGAAATACATTTGTCAACTGTCACACCTTTTTCTTTTTCTTTTTTTAAATTTTAACTTCTCAACGGTCAGTGTCACAAATCATCATATTGTCATATCAAAATAATCTTCAAATATTTCATTTTATGTTATGTTTACAAAACTGGTAAGAAAATAATATCACATCAAAATTCAAAATCCGACAACAATAGCATAATATCAATATTACGTAACCTTACAATAGACAGAATATCTACTAGTATTATTAAACACACAACAGTGTGTTGTGTACCTAACAATACTTATGTATAAACAGTCAAATTTAAATATGGCAACACTACAAGACCCACATCTACTTACAATATTGTAAACAGCGATGTATTTAGCATTGAATCTTATCTCCACGGGACATAAAACCATAAATAATAATGTTATCAGTATTATATCAGTTTCTGTGCTGATTTGATGATAACGGTTAGTCAATGAATAATAATGAAGCGCTTGTAGTGGAAACAGCACACGGGTTTGCATAATGCCAAGTGATAAAGATAGAAAATTACTAAAGGTGGGAGAACTACCATCGTCGCCCTCATAATCTGCCGTAAAACATTACTTGTGTTTCGGTTGGAGAGGCGCGGTTGCCGGCTATACTTCGAAGCGAGGCCACCATCTTAGTCCTCGGGAGTAGCAGCGTATCTATGTTCGAGTTCAGATAGGATTTCAATCGTATTTGTGGTTGTACGTGGATGTCTATGGGCGGCGACTACATAACATCAGGTGATTAGCGTGCTCGTTTGCTACTCTTCTTAAATTAGAAAGATAGACGCTACGCTTATAAGTTCCTGGCAACACTATGCTTCACTAGTATAAACAAAAGAATTGCTTTGGACTTTGAATTGCGGTGGACTAAAGCAGCTATGGTACCTTAAAAGAAGGTAACAGTAAGAAACATGGAGCTAGACTCTCCGCAAACCCTAAACACCTAGATTGGATTATACATACAAAATTAATCAATTTACATTTACAAAGTTCTCCAACCAAGTATTTACGATGCTTAAATGTGATTTCAAAATCAAACATCACGTTTGGAAAACAACATAAATAAGAAACATCGAAATCATTAATCAACAATATTTTTTTAATGTTTGCTTTGGCCCGCAGCCTAACAAGCGTCCGAGCGTCTAAACAACGTACTGACGTAACTCCACACGTTTGAAGGATTTTCACTAAACAAAGTTTAGTAAACAAGTACTTAATATCTGCACTGCCTTTAGGCACTTATCCAAGCACATTTAACAGATTTTCTATTATGCCACTTGTTATCTGTCAAACAAATGTTAGAGACCATTAGGCAATTGGTCAATTTTATCAGCCGTTTTTTTCTTTTTTAAACGTCTTCAAGAAATGACAAAGGTTATTAATTTGTTGAAATATTTTTATGTACGTTCAGTGATATTCGATTACCCTATGAACTGATTTGGATTATTCCTTTTTTATTAGTAAGGAGGTGTTTCCACTGAAGGAGTGGAGGTGGGGTCCATTTCAATTTAATAAATGTACCATAATGGAATCTAGAACAAAATCATCAGAATATTTTTATGTAATTAAAGGGACAGACGAGCTTACAAGGCTGTCGATCGTAACCAACTTGAAGAAAGAACTTCTACCAAATGTCGATCACATATTTTACTATTCCAACAATAAAGATAAATTATCTGGGTAAGGCAAAATTTCCTATGAGTATTATAAGTATTTCAAATAGCATCAAATTTTAACTTAAAAAAACATTTCATGTACCACATTCATTGCTCGCTAACTATGACGTAAGTTTCTAACGACAGCACAAATCTCGCAATGGAGAGTATTTTTTTTGTGTGAACCACGAGACTGTCTTCCCAGACGTTTGTGACGATTGAGAACAATGTTTTAGTATTTTATGGATAGCATTTACTATCTTAACGTTAAGTGGTTACAACTTCATATCTCCATAGTTACTTTTGGGTGAAAGACAGAGATAATGTAGTTTTACGGACCTTCTGTGACAATAGGGCGTAACTACATTGTTTAGTGTACTTTTGTTTCTAACGGGTGAAAGCTAATCTGGTATTTCTATTGTAAACAGTTTCTTATGAAGAATATCTTGTCGGTATGTAAGTTTGTTAACGGAAAATATGAATTTGAATTAGTCCCACGAGTTGTGAGTGAGAGTAGTTGATCGACGCCGCCGGTGACAAGAGGGCTGGTTCATATCTCGCGCAGAGAATTGCGATCGCTATTCAACGCATGCGGCTAGCACATGGTGCATGGGCCCGGGCTTCCTTTAAATTGTTTCCATTCATCCATCAATTTTTTCCCGTCCACTGCTGGAAGTAGGCTCCTCAAAACTTTTATACAAAGCTTTGTGAGAGGCGCTATTTTTTTTTTGTCATCTTAAAACAGGAGAAAGAAGCAATAAACGATTTAAATGACTATAACAGATAGTCAAACCAGTTTCGTAGGCGGAAGGAGAATAAAAAACGCAATAAATTCCGCCCATCCTCGTGTAGACTTGTAGAGTGCGCGTCGACATGACGCCGAGCGTGCTCCACGAGAACAGACGAAGCAATCAAACAGACTCATAATGTACACTCCCAATAATACTACTACTACTACTACTACTACTACTACTACTACTACTACTAAGACCTATCGTTGTACCTTTCTCGTATTTTTATTTCAGTGCGCTGGTGACTTGAAGCTTGAACTGACTTTGATGTGTCTTTCACGCAAATATAGAAGAAGAAGACTTTGTAAAGAAGAATACAGTATTCCTCCAAAAATATCATGGGTTTCTCTATTTAATATAGAAATAACACTTCCTGCACTCATCATATCGCGCTAATATTTCCCACGTCAAAATTACATGCGACAGCACACACAATAGCAAAATGTTTCATATACTAAATTTGATTAGTGAAGTTCATTTTAAGTACCGTAAATAAGATATACATTTTGAGTTAAATTAATAAAATTATGAGTCTATGTTGTTACTTTGTCTACGTTTATGAGTTTACGATCGCTTTCGAGGACTCGCCTCGTAGATAAATCTTGTATAGTACTGTGACCATCTTGCTAGAACACTTAAACACATATGTCATTGGAAAAGGTAATGAAGGAATTGAAAGAAAATATTAAATCCCTTTCTATGCTCTCGTCCACAGTGTTCACCTGTTTAACCATGTTTAAAGATAGTAGAATATCTCGATAAGCCACCCGTACCTTTTTCTTTTTTTTTAACTTGGGGAAAAGTTACTAAGGTACAACTTACCATGGGATTACCATTCAAAGGTACCATAAGAGTACCTTTGAAAGGTTGCTCGGCTTGTGACAAAGAAAAATAAGTTCTGGGAGTGCTACTTAGGCCTTAGACAGGTACCAGGATATATGGGATTTCTACTCACTAACAAACCCTTGAGTGGCCTTCTTCGGTGCTTTAATAGGCCTCGGGATTTCCGGTGGAACGCAGTATCCTCCTAAACTGCACCTCAACTATGGTTCGCCTTGGAAGACTTCACTCAGTTCACTCACTCTAATGACACGTCTTAGTAACGTGCCGTTTATTATTGGAATAAAACAGTGATAGCTATGGTCATGTTCCAGCCTTTCACACTCACCAACACCGCCAGATGCTTACAGAGCGTGTGGCGTGAATATGTATGATTTTTCGAAATTTCAACGTATCAGAAATTATTAATTATCACTTGCTTACTTGAGATACACTTCGACTTGAGATAGACTTCGACGGGTCTCTTGCGACACGTTTTAAATAAATATCGGCCATTTGCGACGACAGTGTAAAAACTTAAAACGTTAATTGTTTGATTCTAACTTTTTAAATATGACGTTATACTTTTAGAGATTTTAGGTAATAACTAATATTTGAACAATTCCTATGAAGGTATTTACAAGTTTCTCAAGAAACTACACGAAATATTCATGTTTTTGTTGGCAAGCAATACACGAAATAATCATGATTTTTATTAAAAAAATCCTGTATATCTAATGTTATACTATCGTCGCAAATGGACGATATGTTTGATCAAAACATTTTTTTAAATTTTATTTTAAAGCTCTTAAAAATGCGTGAAATTTACCAGATCCCAACTAAGTACAATCCAGTGTACTGGATTATAGGTTAACCCTTCTCGATCTGAATAGCGACCGGTTCCCAGCAGGTAATGAGTGGGACAGTCAGGAGTTGCTGATGTTATATCCTTCACATTTTAGATCTCTGGTTATTCTAGTACAACCTCTATTCAGTACAAGTGGTACGTGTCAGACGGACAGAATCTCATTACTTGATAAACATTTAATTCTAATCTGCAGTCTGCGCTCAAATGCGCATAAAATAAAGGACTAGGTCACCTGTCTATCTGTTTACACATGAGCGTGGCATAATATACATAAAGATGCAAAATAAATATAGCATCGTAAATATAGTATATGTATTTATCTTATATAACCTTCAAATTACATATTTATATTACATATTTTTGTTTATATGTCACAGATATTGTAAATATTGTATATTATGTTTTTTTTTTAATTCTGTCAAATATTGGTTTTTGTTTAGGTAATGTACAAATTATCCTAGACAACAGAATTACGCAAGAATTGTCTACTCAAGTGTTTAGTCAAGCTTATTTTATGTATCATTTTAGATTTC
>DWON01009173.1:0-11596 GCA_018251015.1 Phocides pigmalion okeechobee | reverse complement strand
GACGGGTAGAATAAGCGGACTTCACTCTATTATTGAACATTTCTGTAATTAACGTTATTCAAAAAATAAATAAGTTGAATTTGAATTTGAATTTGAATTTACCAAAAACAAGAATTTATTGATTCCAAAATGTGTGTGGCCCCGATCCAACCGTACGGATTATCGACTGCGCTTAAATCTTCTACATACATATAATCTCCTAATTATCTTGTATGATGTCAATGGGAAAAAGGAGTGGAGTGGTATTCTAGGTTTATTTTATGCGAGAAGAGTAGCAAACGAGCAGCTAAACTATTTGATGTTAAGTAGTCGCAGCCCATAGATATCCACGTACAACAACAAGTACGACCGAAATCCTATCTGAGTACAAACGTAGAGATACGTTGCTACTCCTGAGGACTATGATGGTTGCCTCGCATCAAAGTGTAGCCGGCAACCGCATCTCTCCAACTGAAATACAAATAATGCTTTACAGCGGATTATCAGGGCGGTGGTGGGACCTCCGTGGTCGAACTATAGTTCTCCCACCTTTAAACCTTTAGGTGGACGTCATAAGCCCGGAAAAGCTCATTAATGTATAGAAACCTACTTGAAACGTTTAATGTGGCGCAGTCCACGCACTTTCGCCGGACCGCACAAATTGTATTAATAAGTTTAAACCGCATCCTAAACTAGTACTCCTATTATTGCTTCAGAACTTGGAACGGGCTGTTCTATTTAAGTCGCAACTTTCAGAATTCTTAACAATCAGCTAGCAATAGTTTAATTAACATTTTGGCTAACGTCGCTTAAATATATTTTCGTTGTTTTAATTCCATAATTATTCTTATTATTTTATGATATTCCTAAAAAAGTCTTAAAGTTTAAATTATACTCGCAAAATATACTCAAAAGTGTATACTCAAAAAATTTGCCCTTCCAAGAAATGCTTCTTGCTGGAGATGGGGGTATGAAGGTCCCACGATGTTCGGGGGAACTACAGACTCCCGGACTGATATTATGATGAAATTACTGCGCATAAGTAAACTTCAGACGAAAACCAAGAAACATTTGCACTGGTGTATAAAACAGACATGAGCACATTTCAATAATTTCTCATTGATACACCTTCTAAAGATGATTTTTTTTCAATCAGGGAATACAGGGAATACAGGGAATTCAAAGTTCAAGAAACGAAAATAATGTGACTTGGTCGATTGCTTCCAACTTAATATAAGTTGGCGCTGCATTCTGAGCTGTCGTCCAGCTCCACTCAGCTCTACCATGTCATGATTATTGAGATGCCGCTTTGAAATAATCAGGGGAATTATTCTCGAGATACTAAAGTTTGTCTTTGATTGTGAAACTTCGAGAAACTCACGGCGTTTATTGATTGTACAAAGCAGTTGTTACTTGAACGTTTAGAACTTTATTCTGAGATGGACGAATGTTTGTGTAATAGACAAATTGTTCAGTTTTTACTGAATGCCATCGGGCGTCCAATAGTGAAATCAAGTAACACGCTCGTCCAAATATATAGAACAAGCTTCTTGTTACTTCCTCTTCGTCGATAATATTTCAACAAAAAATAAAGCTTGTATTAATGTAGAAATCTATTTTCAAAGTTTCAATCAAATTCGTTTAATTATTCAAGATATAAAAAGTCCATTCATCTTCTGAGGGCTGAAGTTTACGCCTCACTTATAAGTGTAGTCGGCAACCGCACATCTCAAACCTAAACACGACGTTGGTATCTCCCCAGTCGAAATGTAGTTGTTTTTAGCTAAATATTATAAAACAAAGTTCCCCGTCACGTCTGTCTGCCTGTCTGTTCGTGATAAACTCGAAAAGTACTGAACAGATTTTCTAAGAGTTTTCAACAACAGGTAGAGTGATTCCTGAGTGATATAGTGATGTTGTAATTTTAGACATTATAAGGTATAAGTTAAGTTTTTTTTGTATACGTTAAGGTTTTTTTTTGTAAATTGGACGGGAAACTAAATAGTTAAATTGAATAAAGTAATTGAGTAGTCGTTCGGATTAGATGTTTCTAATTGTTAGTTTTTGCAACTAGATAATGACTGGATGTATGTGTAAAAGAAAAATAATGTAAGTAAATATAAACTCTTACCCGAGCGAAGTTGCGCCGGGTCGCTAGTTGAGTAATAAAATGATTTTCTATAAAATCTAAAACAAACGAATTTCCTAGAATTGAACGCGGTACCTCCAGGGATTATCAGTTCCAGATGAGCTTAACCCGCGAATGGAGCGCGCGCGAGTTTAGATTGCTTGCACGTCTTAGTTCCCAACGAAGGCTTAGCACCATTAAAACAACAAATTAAAACGTATTAGTAATTGCAATTGGAAAGTGGTAAATCCTATTACAGATATTTTTTATGAAAAGGAAGTAAAGTAGGAGAGCGTAGTCTCCGTAATGATAAGAGTTCGTTCTTGGGACACACTGGCTGACAGGTGGTTTCCTAAAGGTTCCTCAGGTTGTTTTTGTGTTGGGAAAATTGCAAATAAGCGTGCAAACTATCCGATGTAAAATAGTCTCTGCAGTTAATGAATATCCACGTTTAACCTACAACAAGACTAAAAAAAAGCCTACCAGACGTTTTGCATAGATTTAATGGTACTTCTGAGGATTGCGATGGTCGCCTCGCTTGCAAGTATAGCCGGTAACCACATCCATCCCACGGAAACACAAGAGCTGTTTTACGATGAATTATGAGAGCGGCGGGGGGTTCTCTCCCGGGTGATCTGTTGTTCGAACATCTTGCAATCCACATTTATTATCCAAGAGGCAGATGGTTAATTTCAATAGATAATCCATCTGTTCGACGAAATCTTTAATTAGCCGTGTAGTAGAAGCCTTAGACTCTAGCCAGTAATAGCAGATACACGTGCCCTTCCAAGTCCTTTGCTACATCCATAACATTAGAACAGCGATTAACTACTTACAAGGCAGTAAACGTGTAGGGATAACGCCATCAGAACTTCGAAGGGTTACCTTAATACCTGTGCAACCTGGCGCCCTCTGGCGGATGCATTTGCATACCTCCACGGTAAACCCTGGAAACGGTTGCTTTAACCCTGTAATCCCTAAACAGATTGATATTAACGCGCTTGCTCCATGTTAATGCGCCCGTGCCGAGGGTTTTAAGCGAATCGCTATTGGAATTGGAAATCTTTCGCTATTGGCTTTAAAAGATTTTACGGTAATTGTTTAGTGATGTTTTAATTTCAGACATTTATAAGATCTTCTTGTCTTGAAATAGGGTTCATTTTGAAAATGTATAAAGGTAAACATGTAGCGTATATCTCAGTAATATTTTTGTTAGAATATCTAGTAGCAATGTAGCAATATTTTGATTGACACATTTACATGTAGTGAATTTAGCAGGAACAACAATACGTAATTGTGCCCATATATTACTGCACAAGCGATATTTTCTCATTCTATGTTATTTACACAGTACCGCAGTCCATATGTCACAGCCATTCTACAAACAATATCTATCATTTTTTTAATTTTTAAGATGTGGGACGAGATTGATCTCTCATAGATAAGACATAGTTAACTGTAGGTGCGTTGCTGTTCACTATTACGATTATAAACATTTTTGTGAAGGCTTTTGTAATTATTTAAAAAACATAAATATTTTCAACGATAGGGTTTCTTAGTGCGGATTTGTGAAATAAATATTTATTTTATGTTCATAAATTTTAAACCATTGCTATCTATAAGTTTATTTACTATAATATACTTCTCCACGAAATTTGAAGGGACGGCAGGAAAGGTTTTTTGTAAATTTTTCGGAAGGGATATGAGGGAATAAAGGGTATGATTACTTTGAACAATTTCATGTGGCCGGGATCAAACGATTTCTTCCAGGTTACAGTCCTTCACAAAATATTTATACATTGTAATTGTTAAAAACATTTATATATATGTGTGTGTATATATGTTAGTGCGGACAGGCGCGCATATGTGTGTGTGTGTGTGTGTGTGTGTGAGAGAGAGAGAGTGAATGTGTGTGTATTTGTTTTCAATTTTTTTGCGATAAGTTTATAAACTCGTCTATTGTCTCCGTCTTTTTAGTACAATTTGTAATTGTTTCTAAATTACCTTCCTGATTTTTTTATGCGAGAATAATAGCGAACTCACATGCAAACCACCTGATGTTAAGTAGTCGCAGCCCATAGTACAACGTACTGAAATACTATCTGAGCTCGAACGTAGATACGTTACTACTCCTAAGGGCTAAGATGGTCGCCACGCTTTAAAGTGTAGCCGGCAACCAAACCACTCCAACCGAAACACAAGTAATGCTTTACGGCGGATTATGACGGCGGCGGGGGTACCTCCCGGTCGAACTATAGCTCTCTCACCTTTAAAATCTATCATTATTATATAGAAATTTGAAACTTTAAATGCTATTTTGAACTTGACTTTCGTTGAAGATACGAATGCATTAAATAAATTGTGGCAGTTTTAAGGTATAATGTAAATGTAATTGGTTAGTGAGTTTTCCGCCGTGTAATTTGCGGCAGGCTCTCGGGACGGGCGCAGCTTAATTAACACTTTTATTATTTAAACTACGCCTCATTTATAATAATATCGTATTCATTTTACTGATTATCCGGATTATATTACGTTTTATTTATTTGATCAGTAACAAGTTACAGATGATCTGAAATAAAGGTTTCACAGAAAAATTGATTTGGGAATTACTGAACATAGCTTAACAAGTTGAGACATGCAATCGTTAAGTTAAGTTTAATCGTTAAAATAATTCGTTGAATTTTTTTATGGTGGAAAAGTAGCAAACGAGCGTGAAGTCCATCAGATGGTATGTGGTCTCTGAAGCCGATAGACATCAAAGCTGCGACTATTTATCATCAGGTGGTCTAAACGTTTTGTATCATAGAGAAAACATTATGGAAAAGTAAATACTTTACTTTCATAAAAACTTCGGCCTCGTAAGAAATCTAAATTAAAACATTTAAAACTGATTCAAACTGAGTTTGCGAGCGTCAATTGTGTAAAAAATATTCTGCATCATTTAAATTGATATTGATGAAAAACTGCAAATGTCAGTCGCGAAAAGAAACCTTTTTTAAATAAAAATATCGCATGTAAATCAGTCTACAGATTTTAGTGCTACGATGCTACAGACATACTAATACACAGACAAAGGCAACAAATAATACCTTCTTTTAGGGAGTTGAAAAGATTGCATAGTTATCTTCACGCCATTGTTATACAAACAACACCCGAATACAAAATGTGCGTAAATTTATATTCCGACTCGAAACATCACTCAAACCGCACAAATCGATGTTTTAAATCCGCCCGTAAATGTCGACATTTACATTTTTTTCAAAGGCTCCATCACTCCCTGGGCAGTGCTTCGAAACCAAGGGAAACACCCACGGGGCTTTTCGATAGAACAAGAAACAAACAGAAATGCTTTTAAATTAACTATGCTTTGTTCACTTTGTACACTAAAAAGTTGCAGAGGAACTGAAAAAAGATTAAAAAAATCGAAATCAAAACATCATTAGTCAAAGTCGATTTTTTACAGACCTTTTTTGAATGTAAAAAAAATATTAAGGTAGTATGTTTTGAAAAAAGAGCGAGCGAAAAATCTAGCAATATACGTAACTGTTGTGAATGATTACCGATTTAAGTAACTATTTGTATTTTGGTTCTATTGTACATACATATATCTTATTAGCAGTTTCAAAGTGAATGTCTCACAAAAATAAGTGTGTACAGACAGAAGAATTTTAGACACTATGTTGATGACTAGTTGTATCTATAACTCGACATTTTTTTTAATAAGCGCCATATATTTAGTAAATGACCCATGTGGTCGCGACCGACTCTGACTGAGTGTCAGGTGTCTGAAGTCTGATCCCTAGTCACGCAGGCAGGGTTTATACTTGTTCGTGACACCCACGGCAAAGAATATTATCAAGCTATTTGAATAGAAAATTTCTCTTAGACGTTGCTATTAAATATGCTATTAAATATGTGATTTGTGCAAATGTATAAAATACATGGGTAGGCGATAATACGTTTCTGTTA
Organism: Phocides pigmalion okeechobee; assembly: GCA_018251015.1. Taxonomy (NCBI): domain Eukaryota; kingdom Metazoa; phylum Arthropoda; class Insecta; order Lepidoptera; family Hesperiidae; genus Phocides; species Phocides pigmalion. The sequence goes on along the minus strand of DWON01009173.1, from coordinate 5,520 downwards.
TCGCCTACGTGCCATTTCGTGTCTTTTATTCGATCTTTGGTTTCCATTTGACCATACTTGGGTTAGCCGTTTCCCGTTCAATACATTATGTAAATATAAGGGTGAATTCTAAGTGAAATGTTGTGTTAAGGATTCTCTAATCCATATAGCATTATTCAAATAGTCCTTGTGCAAGCGCCTAATGTGGTTTCGAGTATGGCGTAGCAGGGAACTTTGTCTAACACACTTAGGTTCAAAGTCTTAGATACTAGTCCATAACAGTTTCAAGATGGTAGTACATATACGGGTCGGGGACGTACCACCGCCACACCTATGTAAAGCTTACTTGCGTTTCGTTAGAAAGGTGTGAATTGAGGCAACTACTTTAATCCTCAGGAGTAGTAATACGACTGTGATCAACTTGCAGTGGGGTTCTTTATGGAGTTGGTTACTGATGTCCATGTGCGGTGGTGACCACTTACCATTTGGTGGATTGCATGTTAAACGAACATGCTAATTTCATTTTATAAAAGAACAGTAAGTGTTTGTAAGGTGGTTACAAATAGCGTTCGACCAGAGGTACTACAGTCGCTCTCATTATCCGCCGTAAAAAGTTCTTGTGTTTCGGTTGGAGAGGTGCGACCGCCGGGTACATTTACAATGGAGGTGGCTGTCTCAGTCATTTGCTTACTCTTTTCAAATAAAAAATACCCTTTAATATTTCGTTATCTATCCGTACCTATTTCTAATGTGAAACCATTATTACGTCTTGATGGAAATTTAGGATGCTATATGCCACGCATTTGCTGAAAAGCCTATAAAAAACCAGACAGGCTGGTCTCAAGAATATTTGGCCGGACACGACTGAAAAAGTCAAACATATCCAAAGCCAGACACATGGTAACCATATCCGCATTACATAAGAGGCCTCATTCTATACCAGTGATGTGAAAATATTCAAGTATATGTACAAAATACATACAAAAGTAAATAAGTAATGATTACGAAAACAAACATTTCCATCTCTTCCAAACTTTGAAAATACTCGAAAGCTAACATCCTCATTTTTCATACACTTCATTTCGTGGATTCAAACTTGGGTAATAAATAATCCGCTACAATCCATTATGCTCCCCTTCGCCAAGCAATTATCAATAGCTAAGAAACCTGTATACCTTTGCAGCTTGTGTGCATATAAATGGCCGACAAAATCAGGCAACGTCGGGCGCGGTGAAGAATTGGATGGGGGACCATCAGTGTGTGACAAAATTTTATGCATCCTACCATACTTTATTAATCTGTCTACCCTACGTCTAGTTTGTTTTTCTTTCTTGCGTTCCACATCACGATACGCAACACTTAAAATGATAGAACTCTAGTTTAATTAAATAGGTACCACCACCGCTCTCATAATCCACCGTAAAGCTACTCTTGTGTTTCGATTGGAGAGATGCGCTAGCCAGCTAGGAGTAATAACGCATCTACATATTGACTTACATAGAACTTTCTGTTGGTAAGTGTATCTGTATGTCCATGGGCTGTAGCGACTATTTAACACCAGGTGGCCTGCACGCTCGTTTTCTACTCTTCTCGTATAAATATGAAATAGGAAAATAATAGTTCCGAATTTAAATATTCAACTGAAACCGAATTTCATTTAAAATTTCGTATCAAGGATATATTTTATTTAAAGCTTAATAAAAAGATACGAAAACACAGATCCGCCGCTTTACGAGCTCAAAGTTAAGAAGTGGGAAGATTTGTGTTTCAAAGTAGCGTAAATAAATAGCCAACTTTGTTCATTGTTTTATCATTTTTCACCGCTTCGACAATTTATTAATGGAGAATGTTTAATTGACTCAAAGGGAATAAGAAAGGAATTTTCAGAAATTTCGAATTACAATTTGGGATTTCTCTTTGTGAGAATTTTAGATAAAGACGAATTATAATTTGATCTTTCCGTCATATTAAAGTTTTAATATTTTCAATGTTGTTCATAGTATCAGGCGTTACTGCGGAAATCCGTGCTATTAAGTTATGTTAAAACTTAACAATCCGCTACCATCATGTATGACGATATACATATGTATATTAATGCACGCACTATGACACTTATTAACAGTCGTATGGTCATAGTGTTATATACTAACCATGTATATAATAGTATAGGGTTATGTTAACATGATGCCTTTCAATGTCATAATTAAATATTGTATTGTGATGTGACAATATTATTTTGATAGCAAATATATAAACAATAGAATAATTTTTTATGTTATTCGTTAAAACGTTGAACTTAATACACTAAAACTTTGTTATTTATTTTATGATAATACTAGGATTTGTGACTCTGATTTTAGAGAAGATAGAATTTAAGAAAACAAATAAAAAATGGCGGGTTTTGAAAAAAAACAATGGCGGTGTATATAATGAAATATGAAACAAAAATTAAAATGAAGGTGATCATTTAGTAGTGACAGTTTATCCGTATCCCTAATATCAGAAAACATCCTCAACTTTGTAATATTAATATGCAGTATATATTACAAAATTTGTTTAAAGCCTTATGGAATAATAAGGGTACTTGTGTCAGAAACATAATTTTATTCATTAAAATTTCGAAAACTTATACACCCATACAGTTTTCATTTTATGTATAATGTTTTGCGCTAAATATGCGCGCTGAATTATAAATGTTCATTTTCACTGTTTACTTTTATATTATCTTTCAATCATTTTAGAAACTTCACTGTTTTGACCATTTTTATTATTGTACTAGCTTGTATTATGGATTGTGATGCCTTGTTACATAGTACAAGTTAAATAAATGACCTGTAAAATTAAAAAAGGCTTACAGTAGCCTATTTACTAAAAAGAACAAATCAGAGTAGTTGTTTTAGAAATAAGTAATATTTATATTTATAATACGAAGCTTAATTGCGTTTCAGTAGGACAGTGTGGTGGCCGGTTAAGTTACAAATGAGGCGACGACCTTTTCTTTACCTTTAAATGCCGGAGGCCGCGGGATCCCAATTGGACATTTACCGCCACCCCGGCAGGCTTCAGCCCGTTAATATATTCTGACAGGCCCCAACAATGGTCTTTCCATCCAGACCCACGCGGAACACTACGCGCTGCCTTCACGGGCCTGTTATTTAATTAAACGGACAGCGGGCAGACCAGCTTAGTCCTTTGGAGTAGTATGACTTCAAGTGGAAACCTAGTTCTTTATGGAGTCGGTTACAGATATCCATGGGCGGCAATGACCACATACCATCAGGTGGACTGTATATTCGTTTGGTACTTCCATAAAAGATTTTTTTCCTTGTGCTTCGATAACTGGGCCCTAACATAGTGTGTATGATTAGGTCAGTATTTGTTATTTATGGTTGTACTTTCAGTTTGTATCGCAACCGCACTTTGATATTTGTATTATCATTTTTACGATAAAGAATCCACAAAACAAAACTTTTTTGTTTACTCATACTGTTATAAGAGTAAAGAAAACATCGCATAACAAATATTTTTAGTGTGATTTTTTTTTCCTTTTTTTAGTATATCTTTACATAGTACATAGCAAAGTCGCGGCCTATCGTCCGCACTCCTAGATCATTGAAACAATGCAACGCATTTTAATGCGGTTTTCATCAATAGACAAAGTGCTTTAAGAAGTTTTTTTTGTATATTAAAAAAACCGTTTATTTGCACTTACCTACTGTTTAGCAGCACATATAACGAAAATAATTACAAAGTACTTAAAACTAATATATCTATATTTGTAATATGGTGTCATCGATGCACGGTGCGGCGCTAGTCTACTATAATAAACAATGAACTATGACAGACATATAAACAGACAGACATCGTAATTTTAATAATAGGTTAACGCACCCTTTGACACTAAACCCTAAAATCATTGAAACCGCCCGGTCCGTTTGAGAGCTTTGCACTTGTTCCACCCTTCTTTTGCGCCAGAGGTTAACTGCTAGGTAAATGAAGCAGCGCCGAAGTAAAACTACTTGTATTATAATTAAGTGGCTGACTGTGTTCGTGGATATTAAATTAAATATTCATGCGCGGTTCTAGCAAATATCGCGTAATATTGTGGTTTGAAAATTTTAAAAATATGTAGCAAAGATCTTTGGTAGAAAATCACTTTTAATAATTAAGTTTCCTACTTAGCATTCTTATTAAAGATGTTATAGGTTTGCAGGTGCGATAGACACCCGAGGTCGTTGCCCTGTCTGTAGATGGCAGTCTCCTATTTATCGTTTGTACGACGCACTCAATAGGATTGAATGTGATTCAAAGTTAGTTTCTTTAAAGGATTTTAAAATGTACACAAAGAATTTGAAGAGTTGAAATGGTTTTGCCTTTTTATGTTTGAAGTCGTGCAACCCTGTTTTAATATGGGGGAATTCTGAGGGAGACGAATCTGGACTCCTACCGACTAAAACTCCAGGGTGTTCCTTACAGCGCCTTTTGTCGGGGCCTTGGTCGCGCTTTCACATTTTACAGTCGTGATAGCATTGACCATATTGGGGCACATTTTGGATGGAATGCAGCTGGAGTTACTCTAGTCCAACTATTTTAGCATGTATGTACGCTGGATATTGCGCGTTCCATCTCGAGGCCTTTCTTTAAAGTTTCTTAAAATGTATAACAAGTATCTATGCAAAAAGTGATTCTTCAGAAACGTTTATATGTGTAACTAGCGTTCCGGCTAGCGTCCCGTCGCTCGAGTAATAGAGTTAATATTTACTTACGTTATTTTCTTTCATACGTGTATCCAGTCATTACCTAGTTGCAAAAACGAACAATTACAAAACATCTATTTCGAACGTCGACTGAATCACTATATTGAATTTGACTATTCAATTTCTCGCTCAATTTCCAAAAAAAACTTAACTTATTATGCACCAAAACCTTCCGCCAGAATCACTCTACTTGTTTTTGAAAAGTGTGAGAAAATACGTTCAGTACTTTTTGAGTTTATCGCGAACAGACAGACAGACAGACGCGACGGGGGACTTTGTTTTATAATATTTATAGATATACGCATATTATAGTTGAGAAAAGACTAGATTTTCAAAGATTTGTAATGTACTGTAGTAAATGCAACCGTGAACAGTCGGAGCGGATCATCATTATATTTAACAAAACTCTTAAAATCAAAGCCTCTTCTTTGCCTTAAATTGCGATAAAGTGAAAAAGAACTTTAGAGACGCCTGCGTAGAGTGGTAATGAATGGTTTATTTACGTGTCTGCGAACAGCAGGCTGGCGAGGTGCCGATAACACGACGGACAGTTATTTATAGCTCTTTTTATAGATATCCAGTTGCTTTATTTCCTTACTTGTTTACTCCTTGCTTATAATTTGTTTGGATATTCTATATTTAAACACAATTTTAGCAAAATATAAAGAAATCTGAAGTACAAAATCATGAATGTATAACGATGTTAAAATAAATTTAAAGGTGGTAGAGCCGTTAGAGCTCGCCCGGGGCGGTACCACCGCCACCCTCATAACCCGCCGTAAAG
>DWON01009172.1:0-11597 GCA_018251015.1 Phocides pigmalion okeechobee | reverse complement strand
GGTGCCAGCCAGGGCGAGCTCTAACGGCTCTACCACCTTTAATGTTAAGTTATTGTTGAAATACTTTGCAACAATCCGCTACTACTATGTATAATGGGATATATACATATATTTTAAAGCGTAGACTATGAGATAGAAAAAGTGAAGAAAGTGGTATATATGTTTACTCGCAGATAGTAAAAGTAAGAGAGTGATATATATGTTTACTCGCAGATAATAAAAATTTAAGAGTGGTATATATTTTTACTCGCAGATAGGAAAAAGTGAAGAGAGTGGTATTTATTTTTACTCGCAGGTAGGAAAAAGTGAATAGAATGGTATATATTTTTACTCGCAGAAAGGAAATAGTGAAGAGAGTGGTATATATTTTCATTCGTAGATAGGAAAAAGTGAACAGAGTGGATTATAGTTTTAGTCGCAGATAGGAAAAAGTAAAGTGAATTATATATAATAAAAACTATTAACTGGTTTGGAATAGCAAACAAGCGTGCAAGAAGTTAAGTCGTAGCCCACGAGCATCCTAACTGAACAGCTTATGCGTTACCAATCATAAATATCACAAATAAGTGCAGTATCGCGTCTTGTTTGACAGTTAACTTTGTCGTAAATTCTAACTAATCCTGAAACAATGGAGACAATGTCAAGCAGTCCATGTTGCAGTCAAGTTGGAGAATTGATTACACCATGAAGTGGCGGATAATATTAAACAGTGTTATTTCATAATATGTCTAATATTCGCCTTTGTTTTAATTTAAATCATTTAATTTTTCTAGATGGCTAAACACATTTAACCTTTAAAGGAAGGTTAATGTGAATGAATCTTGTAAATTTCCATGTTTTCCCGTTTCATGCACACATACTCGTATCATGAAATTATCAGTTGCTACAGTTCATGGATATCCAAAAGCCAACTCCTCTTCGATTGTAGTTTAATCTCATGGCGTACATAGATGCGTTGCTTCCTAGGACTACTTGTCAGTACATCCCGCAACATCTCCAATAATTGTCCAATCAGTATAAAAGTGCACAATTTTTACTATTAATAGTAAGACATCTTCCTTCCGAACATATCCGACGTTGTCTAACTTTGTCGACCTTGGAGGCCCGGCAAATGGGGCCTCCAAGGTGATAAAACAGTTATGGTTCGAAAGGAGAAGTACCTTTGCTTTACCGATTGCTATTGTGCATCAATTCTTGCATTTCGGCAACAAGATTTGTTTGGTTCACTTTCTTAGAAATCGCTATCATCTTAGACTTCTTGCAGGACTGACAACCAAAAAGAGTTCTATAAAGATTCTACTTTGAAATAAAAATGATTTTGTTTTAATTGATTTTGAGTAAAGTCCAATCTGAGCTCGTAAGCTATCATCATCTAACGTACCTTTGTAGAAGCAAAGCTATATATAACTAGATACTTCACGAAGTGCCCAATCTCACATTCGTACAACATGTTGGCTAAGGCCAGTCCTTTAAGGCCGTGGGCGCAGTCACGACCGCGACGATGCGACAAGCGGCGATCTGCGCGTTAACAAGCCGATGCGATCGCGCCAATTTGTTCGCGCGTCTTCGCTCGATTTATTGGACACGCGAACGGTGACTATTCGCTCTCCTAGCTATAATGCATGAGTGGGTTATGTTAGAATCACATCGTAAAACATATCTCTATTTGACTGTAGATAACCTTATCAAATTCATTTCTTCATTCTGCATCCCTGATCTTTCGTCCTTCTTCCTCAATCATCATTTTAAAGTCCTAATTAGCCTTCAATCCGGTCATGTACTGTTCTGTTTTGAATTCAATGTTTCTCTCTAAAGAATATGTTTATGGTCTCTTCAGATCATCAATGCTAAGTGCATTTAATTTAAGGCATCTCGTGTTCCTTTTATCGAGGCGTCCTCTATCAATTGCTTTTGTTTCCTGAGAATAATCGGTATGTCTTGTGGCCATGTAAGCTTTTTTAGTTTGTATATTACCTTGTTTTTTAGCAATATCTCTTATAACTCTCTTCGTAGATCATTGGGTTTACGAATTTCACAAAGAACTGAAGTCTTATCGGAGCTCGTACGAAAACATTAGTTTGTTTGTAAGTTACGTCACCAATTATACCCGTCAAATACATAGGAATTGCACTGTGGCGGATTACAAAGGTACCAATAGTACCTTTTGGGTCCAACCACGTCAGAATTAAAGCTGTACTCATCATTTAACACCATACCACGCTCGTTTCCAACACTTAATACTATGAGCTAGAATATAGCCAGGTTTATTTGCCACTCTTAACACATTGAGCTAGACCACAGATTGGTTCGTTTGCAACTCTTAACACAATGAGTTAGAACATAGCCACGTTTGTTTGCGACTCTTAACATAATAAGCAAGAACATAGCCGGATTTGTTTGCAACTGTTAACATAGCAAGGCTTGATTGCAACTCTTAACTTAATAAGCTAGAACACAGCACGATTGTTTGCAACTTTTATGCCAAAAACGCAATCCTAGATAGCTGCGATACGCACGTTATTGAGCACAACACGCATGTACCCGTAACTCACGCTTTACTGAACAGCAATCATCCGTAAATCATCCTCACACCTCGCTCTATCCACGTACAAACATCTGACTTATTATTATTCCCTCGACCATAACTTTAACAGGAAATCTCTATTGCTCAACCATTTCTCTTGTACAGTCGGCCTCCAATTAAGCGGCGGACAAGCGCGAACCTCACGCCTTCGAAATATAAATGTTAGTGGATCTATCGGGTAGGCCCGCTACGATACCGCACGCTCGGCTAGGGCTGGACCTGTCGATGCTATCGATAGACGTTAAGTAATTATGCTCAGCGTGGTTGTGCCAATAAGAGCAAAATTAAAACTAAATGTCTCCTACTAAATCTAGTGAAAAGCACTACTTGATGGTAAGTTGTAACTTTCTGACGTTTTCTATAGAAATTAACGTTATTAACCTATAAGTGGTTCAATGCTGAGCATAGGACCCTTCTCTTAAGTGCGGCTTGGTTAATTTCATAGATTTTAGCGTAATTATACTCTAAATTTTGAAAAAATAATGCACTTTCTGAATCATAAAGGATTCTTTTGGAGTAGATTGTTATAGATAGAACCTCGGTAAGAGGTTCATTGATGAAGTTGTGATAAAGATACTGGATAAATAATTCAGTTTAAGATTTGAAGTGGTAATTTTTTTTTAATTTTATTGATAAGTTTTACAACGAAAGTCATAAGTAAAAATCTAGATTTTCTCTACAAAAGATAGTAATAATATTATATGTGATAATTGAAGTTCAATATTTCGTTGATTAAGAGAAGTTTTTGTCACATTATTATTAACGAAACTTGGATTAGGTTGTTTTATGAACAGAAAGAGGCTATTGTTAAATTGTTCGTAATCATAAAATGTGACGTGGAATATCTTAAAACTAATTATAATAAAAAAATACCTAAACAACGTAATGGGAGCCCGTGTTCATGCGTCATGGTGCCAAGAACGCTAGCCGTATTTCCACATTGAATAGCGATCACAATGCTCTGTATGAGATATGAACCAGCAGTCTTGTCAAAAGTTTCGATCTAACGTCGACTTTTGATAGACACAATTATCAATTTCTATTAAGTAATTGAAGTTTAAACGTAACTTTAAAAAATATTTTAACACTGAATTAAGCCGTATATTACTATGCTGTTACATTTAGAGCAGCGTAGGGTATCAATAATAATATCGGTATCATATGCAAAGATTCCGATTAATTACATTCGTAAGATTTCTGAATTACGTGTTTTTTTTTATTTGGATTTTTTGGGACTTGTCTTTGAACCCACAATACAGGAAATCCCCTGTGAGGCTATGACCAGCGCAAAAAGCGTTATTTACTTATTTATAAATCCGACAAATCGATAAAAACTTCTAATCACCAGTACCTCATCCCTAAAGGGCGTATAATCGTAGGCTACGATCGCGCGAATATCATTATAGTATCCCTACGCCCTTGGAGCCAGATAAGCGCCTAAATGTAAATGAAACGTGCGAAAAAGTATGCGATTATCTTACTATTAGGTATAAATTAAGGGAGTGGGAATAAGGCATGCGGCACAATTATATTGTCACGAAGGTGGGTACCTTGCACCTGCGCTCACAATCGCCGAACCGATCTGCGCGCGCGCACGCTAACGCCACAGGGATGGCTTTTTTGCGCTCTCGACATTAAATACCAATACTGATCTAATTGTCAGTTATTGGCTAGCTGTGATTTGTGGTTTAACCCGCGTTTCGACTAAAAAGCGTTAATCGTGAAAACCCGTCATATAGTAAAACATATAAATTCCGCAATGATATTAGAAATTTTCAAAAAATTCACCACCAACATCACCTGTTTTCTGCTATCAGGGACTATGTTTTCTTTCAAATATATTTTTATTTGTATCTATATTTATAGACAGTTTACTTAATTAATCAAACTCAACTGTAGTGCACAATTTATTTCACAATTTCACTCTTAAAGATGGTATTTTTCTTCAGATTTAAACAGGACCAAACGAGAAGGATACGATATCATACATCGTACGCCATACTATACGCCGTATATCGTATCGTATAACAAAAACACACTTTATATATCAGTATTAGCTTCCTGAGGTATTCTCTGAACTATATGACGTGGAGCTTTTAAGAAAGGTGCAGAGATCTCTCCTTTAAAATCTGCGATGCTCGCTTCTCTGGTTTACAAATATCTAAGCAATGGTGAATACTTTCCATCTGCCTTTTTGTTACACTAATTCATTATAATAATCTGTAAATTACGTTCTTTCATTTAATTCTTCATAATGCGATTAAAAACTAGTTTTCATATAATATCAAAATCAAAATCAAAATACTTTTTTCAAATTGGATTCTTTACAGAACTCTTTTTAACATCAATAATTTAATTACTAGTCATAATCACTTATTAATCATATAATTAATTATTTAAAAAATATCGAACTGGAGATGGAAACATCGATAAGACAGGCACTGTAACATCGACACGGCGCATCCCTAGGTGTAAGCGATACGGCCCGGCTATAGACGGACGGACTCACATATTTTATTGTGTGCCAATTAAAATTATTCTCTTCCTTATTGATTGTGGGAAGAACGTAGGTGCTAACTGCGGCTGTTCGATTTGACTTATGTTACCGGATCAGGCTTGTACTGCGGGCTGTTTCTCAGACATAGACAAGTTACTTTGTAAATTCTTTACAACATACTAACATGATTTAAATTTAATATCGTCACGGAATATGTGCATTAGAAAACAAAAATATATAACAACACAAACTTGTACTGCGGGCTGTTTCTCAGACGTAGACAAGTTACTTTGTAAATTCTTTACAACGTATAAATATGATTTAAATTTAATATCGTCGCGGAATATGTGCATTAAAAAACAAAAATATATTAAAAGGCAAACTTGTACTGCGGGCTGTTTCTCGGACATAGACAAGTTACTTTGTAAATTCTTTACAACATACAAAAATTATTTTAAAGTAATGTCACCGTGGAATTTATACATTAGAAAACAGTGTAAAAAAAAAATTAAAGTAATACTATCGCGGAATAACGTAATTCTTATTAAAACTAGCATTTTACATTCAATTTTTTTTAAATGTAACTGGTACACACTATTTCTTTTTTAACTGGCAATATTTAAAAAGAGTTACATGGATCGTGGTCACGGTTAAAGTACCGACGATGCATCTAACAAACATTTTTTAATTGCATATATTTTGAACTAATTACGTAGATGGCAAATATATTTTAACATGTGAAAGTTTTAAAAATTCTGACTTGACACATTGATTTTTAGCCCACTTTAGATTAGTTGACTTTAAACTTGAAAATTACAAATTAACTCAACTTTATCATTGATAAAAAAATCCATTAAAATATTGGACACAGACATGTTAATAAACTTATTCCACCATTTTTTCACATCAAAATCTATTAACGTCATGAGGAAATTTATAACAACCATAGGCATTTGCGAGTATTTGGTTATATCACCATCATTACCTCATTACTGTCATTTTACAATAAATCTCGACATACATCCAGAACATCATGTTTTAATACTTTTGTTACGTCTGTCTGTCCGTGGATCGTTATAACAACCATATTTTTATAAAGCTTTTCCCAAATAATCATCATTACCTCATCACTGTCAGTGTACAAAAAACCCTCTCAGAAACAGACCATCATATTTAAATAATTTAAGTACGTCTGTCCGTGCATCGAACCCAGAACCCGTGCAACACGTCGCATCAATCGCCCGATAAATAGATACGTGTAAATCTATGAAACATTGATTTCAAATCAAAACTCCGAATTCTAACCAACGTAGTGAACTAACTACCATTTCACGCTCGCTACAACTAATGACAGAGCGATAACGCGCGATAACGAGCGATAACGGACCGATAACGAGCGATAACGGTTCATTGGTAGCATAACTCTGTTGGACTTCACGTCACTATTGTGTTGTTATTGTAACTAATGTTTGTGAGCGTTTTTCCTCATGGTTCATGGTTCTCATTGTTTTTTCATGTATATGCTAGTTTTTCCCGCGACTTTCCTCACACAGACGTTATTTTAACTTTACATTTATACAAACTTTCAACTTGTATTTTTTTCTAATTACTGTGTTGTGTTTTGTTGCCAGTGTTAAATTAAATGATTTCTATTTTTCTTTTTCTTCAATCCCTTTTACTCTCTTTTTTATTCTATTTTTAAGGCCTTAAGGACCAGTTAAATGATAAGAAAGCCTAGGACTGAGCCTATCTCACCGGGCTGTTTCTATTTCCCATATAATAGTTTAATTTACTAGAATTCGCATGCATATGACAGTGGAATAATTTTGATACACATGATTAGCTGTCTCGTTTGCTCAACATCTGTCTAAAACTATAGTGTGTAATGTTTATTTATCAATGACTGATTTAAAGAGTCCGGAGTGTTTTTTTTCCGCCGGCTTTTTTCTTCCGGTCAACCTTAACCAACAGGACTCAAAATCGATGTACTGATTTTAATTTTATCCTTAACCTATATTTACTAGAAGGTATTTACATACACTTAATTAATAGTATATGTATGTAAATACCTTATAAAAAATGAATTTGAATTATCATTCTGAAGGTGCAATATTATGCGTCATAGTTAACCGTACTTATGTTTCTAACCAAAGGTGCAGTCAAAAGTTTCGGAACACGTAACGTCCCGTTAGCGATCTGCAATCGGATCGATGATTAAATATTCGGATCACGTGCTACACCTTTGCAATACCCCGAACTGTCTTTATCCTGCATTCAAAAATCAATCTTAAACGAAGACCCTTAGGGATCAAATTTCATTGAAAGCTCCAACAAAGGCACACATTTGTAATATATACATTTAAAATTAATTTGACAGTGCAAAGTATATTACTGTTACAATCAATTCGTTACAATTAAAATAGAATTCGATTTATTATTACCGAAATATTGCCGATCGATTTTGAACTTTCCCACTTGGAAATAAAGCTTGATTTCCTATAGCAATGATTGGCGCTTGTGTTGCATTGCTGAACGGGTTAGGTCAAAATTAACTGCGTAAACGCAGATAGGCTTTTGAGAGAGGCTAGACATCGCTCAGACGGCTGGAATGCAGACTTGGGATAGTGCTAACTTGAACACTAACTACGTAAGAATTTGATTAAGTAAGTAGATATATATTTAACGATTTGAAACTAATATCATCGCAGAATTTATAAATTTAATTATATAAAGAGTACTCACGATTAACACTTTTTAACACAATAACTGCTACGGTAATTTGATATATATATTCTATTTGTGCCATTTGATATATAAAAAGTATAGTATATTCTGATATGTAAGTACTTTTTCATAATTCGGTTAGTATAAAAATTAGCTCTCAGCAACCATTCAAACCTTGGTCCTTCTTACCGGTCTCCGGTGACCTCCATGGTAATTAATGTGTTAATTGCTGATATTTGGAACCAGTTGCATGGCTCGTGATCACGGTAAACCAACGTTAACACGGCTAAACACAAGCCATACAAGTGGTTCGAAATATCGGCAATTAAAAACCGTTAATCGTGAGTACCCGTTTTATACTAAATGTATAAAATCCGCGATATAATTAATTTAAAATTGTTAATTAATCAAATACTTCTATGTATGTTCTATTACGTTAATGAAGGTCCCTAATAGATTATCAAAAGACTATTTTGGGTTTTATTGTGTTATTAGATCCCCAGTAAATTTTCAAAAATCCTAACTATTACTGTTTTGGATTTAACTGCATTAATAAAGATACCTAATAAATTTTTGAAAATTATAACTACAGTTTTTGATTCTGTTGCGTTCCCTAATAAGTAATATTGTTTCTTATATATCTTCCAAGCACAAACACTGATCAGTTCCAATTTTATTATTTGTTCAGAGTGAAATATTTACCCTTATTATGTAGGTGTGTTGTAGTTATGTAAATTTGAGTTGCACTGCGTCGGTCACGCGACAACTTACAGATATCTGCAAAGCGATAACGAAATATTGTTTCTTGGAATTCTAGCGTTATACCTACGTTGATACTATGAGGAAATAAAGTTTTATGTTAAGTAATTTGGGATAGAAAAGTATTGCAAGGTTTAGTACGTTATCACACGCTACCGTTAGATATGATGCTCCAAAAATAAAATCGATCTCAAAATATGTTTGTTCAAAGAACGAGGTTTCTGAAACAAAATTGTGTTCAAAATATGTTTTTTCAAACTATGAGGCTCCAAAAACCAAAAAAATCAAAATGTGTTTATTCAAAGAATGACTCCAAAAACAAAATTGTGTTCAAAATATGTTTATTCAAAGAATGAGGTACCAAAAACAAAATATGTTTAGATAAAGAATCAGGTACCAAAAACAAAATTGTGTACAAAATATGATTATTCGAAGAATCAGGTACCAAAAACAAAATTGTTTTCAAAATATGTTTATTCAAAAAGTGAGGCCCCAAAAGCAAAATCGAAATCAAAATATATATATTAAGAAAAAAAAACATTTAATATGACTACAAAGATAGGCTAATACTAAAAAAATAAAATCAAAATCCAAAATATTTTGTTCAAACAAACACATTACTTTTTAGATGGATGACCATCAGGGGCAAAATGGTGACCGTTTGTAGAAACAGATTCGTGCCCGAAGTGGTCAATAAAGTTGGCGCACCTTAAGTCAACCTTTTATACACTAAAAAATCTTATAGATTTTATGTTAGATGAGTAGCAAACGAGTGTGCAACGTACCGGATGTTAAGTGGTTACTGAATCATATTGATATCCTATCTAAAACCTGTTTGGGTAAACGTAGATGCATTGCTTCTCCCGAGGACTAAGACGCGGATGCCGGCTAAATTTCAAAGCGAGGCGACCATCTTAGTCCTCAGGAGTAGCAACGTATTTACGCTCGAGCTCAGATAGGATTTCGGTCGGGTTTGTGATTGTACATGGATGTCTATGGGCTGCGATTACTTAACATCATGGTTTGCATGCTCGTTTGCTACTCTTCTCACATAAAAAAATATAGTCGCCTGGTTTATAACTTTAGCTGCCACTCTTCAAGCGCAACACAACAGTTATTTCACGACGGATTATAAGGATTTGTTGGTACCTCCCCATCCGAAAGTTCGAGTACCTATCAAATTTAGATTAGACAGAATATGTGCCAACTGCTTGTCTTATTAACTTAGATAAGATACTGTTATGACATTTATACCGTTCAATAAACGGGGTATGTTGATACGTAATAATAAATCACTATTATTGTCTGGCTGTGTAGGAGTTATCGTATCGGTGATTCACGGGCTGATGAGTCAAGACTGTAGATAATGGCGAATGACGATACTTAATTTGACCACTAGGCTACCAACATGAGTGTATTAAAATTGAGTTTTCCTTTATGACTTACTGAGGGCTAAAGTTGTCTCTTACAAACAACCTGTACAGAACTAACGTTGTCTTATAAAGAAACTATAGAAAACTAAAGCTGTTTTATTAAGACAATTTATAGAGAACCAACGTTGTCCCTTACAGACAACTTAGAGAGAACTAAGGCTGTCTCTTACAGAAAAATTATGGAGATTTAATATGGTCTCTTAATTATTTATTTATTTAAAGTACAACCAACAGATCACACGATTCAGCAAATGTACAGTAAAAAGTCTTACGTAATAGGTAAACACCTTATCACATTTACAGGAAGTCACAACTTACACACAACTTAGAGAAAACTAATGTTGTCTCTTAAAGACTGCTTAACTAAAATTGACTCTTATGGATAAATTTACTTCCGTTCTTAAAGACAACTTGATTGTTTTGTAATTAAAATAAGTAATATTACTACAAGAATTTGAGTGCTAACTTAATCTTTAACAAGTAACTTATTTTATTACGTAACAGTTATGTTCTGAGGTGATCGTTTAGGTACTTCGTAATTCACCCCATATTATGTTCGGTAGCAACAAATCTGATACTGATTTTGTGATACTGTTCAGATGTTATCTTATCCAATTCTACTTGATCCTACTAGATAACTAGTGATTTATTTTGTAGAGAACCAAAAATATCTTGTTCTATCTCATGTTCAATACACATTTTCAAAATGTGTACAAATTGCACGCAGAGAATTACGATCGCTATTTTACCCAAGAATGCTGCTAACGTTCTTGGCACCACGCATGGGCATGGACTCCCTTTAAATTTTTTAGGTTAGGCTTTTATTATAATTTGTTTTTAGGATTTCATTGCAATTTGCAACTGGTTCGAAGTATCGGCAATCAAAAATCATTAATCGTGAATACCCGTTACTGTCATGCAACTGGTTCGAAGTATCGGCAATCAAAAATTATTAATCGTGAATGCCCGTTACATGTAAAATGAAAAAGTTAACACTCAATTTCACATGGAACCAATTGTATAGCTCGTGTTCACGGCTAAACCCAAAGTTCTAAACAGTGAGTTTAGCCGTGACCACGAGCTATGCAACTGGTTCAAAATATCGGCAATCATAAATCTTGAGTACCCGTTACATAGTAAAATGTACAAACATCGCTCGTATACGGACGCAAAAATACGCACAACACCCAGATAAGTACAGATCAAAAAGGGTGGGCAATCCCGATAATATACTGACATTCATATCTCCAAGATGGAGTTTCGGAAATCTTACCCCATTTCGGTGGAGCAGTGGCAGGGCTTAGCGGGGGTCAGATATTTCAATTCTCGGTCGGATATTGGCGGACTCGTGACGACGCATACATCTCAGATCGGTTCGCCCGTACGCCTGTCCATACCTTATCTGAATATTAAAATCTTATGTGCACCGAGTTGGACGTTCGTCTCAACGTAACATATAAGCTAGCGAACGAGGAAAGTTTTTTTTTTATAGTGAAAGAGTAAGAAACGGGCATGCAGGTCACCTCATGTTAAGTGGTCACTACAGTCCATGGACAACCATGTCTAATCTTAAATAGAACAGAAGTTCTATTTAAGGATG
>DWON01009171.1:0-11599 GCA_018251015.1 Phocides pigmalion okeechobee | reverse complement strand
CCACACCTCCCCAACCGAAACACAATACATGAAGAACATGTTGCTTTACGGCGGATTATGAGGGTGGCGGTGGTGCCATCCCGGGCGGGCTCTAACGGCTCTACCACCTTTTGTATTAAATCCACCTTTGTATTAACTCAAATCAGTGTCACGGTAGCCACTAAACTGGTATTTCTGTAGTTTGAAAATGCGCGAACAATTTTCAGCATCTGGGTATCTACGAATACACAGTCGTAATGTCCGCCCCCAGTCTTGTACCGCCGACGTAAACACAACAGACTTGTACGTATAAGACAGGTGTGTACCAGCCGCAGGCGCGTTACGCAGCGCAATACACAGGAGTGTTTTACGCCGCAGGGAGTGTTAATAACTTCGCGGAATTTATACATTTCACTATGTATCGGGTAAACACGGTTAAATCTTTTAACGCCTCCTCATAATCATAATCACCTCATAATCCACCATAAAACTTATTTCTTGGTTAACACTGACTAAAACGCTTACATTTATACTAGTCAGCATTGGAAACGGCGGCACTAGACTGAAGATGTTTGTTCTCGACCGGAGATCGAGACGATGCACGCCTGTTGTTTGGCCGCATGTGCGTGGACAAAGACAGGAGTTGTGTTTTCCGTAGTGAAATTAGTAATACAACAGATATATGCAAGATGCATATACATTACGCCATTACACACAGCAGTTCGATTCCCACAGTTGAAGTGTTGCAGAGATGTGGTTGCGTACATAACACTCACAACACTTACTTGATATAAACATGAGCGCCGCAGTCGAAGTGTTAATGTATCATCAAAAGATTACCTGCCACAAGTCTCTAGCTAAAATTGTTTATGTAGTTGTATAAACAATAATCACTTTATACTCGCTCGCGGTAACATGGTTACAAGTATTTCACGATATATAAGTGGTCGTAAAACAGGCAACATATTTACTGCAATATATTTCTACAACACTGACAATTTACATATAGAAAAACAATGAAAATGGTCGTCACTTGCTTTATGTGTCAAGCGAATTAATGTTGAGCAATATTTGAAATATTGAACAATAATCAAAATTGCGTCAACTGTGTTATGTGTCAAGTACATTAATATTGTGCAATATTGAACAACAATCAAAATGCCGTCAACTGTGTTGTGTCAAGTATATTAATGTTGAATAACAATCAACATGGCGTCAACTGTGTGTACAGTATATTAATGAATATACAGTATATAATGTTGAGCAATATTTGAAATATTGACCAACAACTAAACTGGCGTCAGCTGTGTTGTGTGAAGCAAATTAATGTTGACTGACTACTACTAAAATGTTTGCACCTTTACCTCTTTCTTATATTTATCATGCGGTGTTCAATTTATAAATCATTGCTCAACATTGTACGTAATAAATAAAAAAAAAACATTATTTCTGGTCAAACATGGCGTTACTAAACAAGAGTTGCCTATTTCTTTAATCACGTATACTTTCCATGTCTCTGCAATAATGTTTCATTAAACACTGAAACATGTTTCCTATAATTGCAGTAAATATATTGATCGTTTATACGACCAGCAACATTTATAATAAAGAAGTAATTGTTAGATAAGCCCAAAATGATGCGACAGTTATAATTTAATATTCGACTTCTTCGAAGTTTCGCGATTTCAATTAAAATGTACATAAAACACAATGTTTATGTATATTTTAACACGTTAATTGCCCGAAACACGACTGTCGTGTTTTACTTTGCGTAGCGCGCGTGCGGCTCGCACACAACTGTCGCACACAAATCTGTACAACCTCACGGGCGAACACAAGTGTTGTGTTTACGTAGGCGCTACGAGACTGCGGGCGGACACGACGGCTGTATATTCATAGATCTACACGAACGCCAAACACAACAGATGTGTCTGTGAACTGTCTTCAATAGAGCGTATCTAACATTTACTTCTAAAATTGGTTATTAAAACAATTCTATTATATTTAATCAAGACGATCATTCAGGTTTCGCGGGGAAAGATATCGTAACAAAACCATTGCTCGAACATTTAACACGCTAGCAATATTACCACATACTATATATGTATGTAATTAAAAATAATTACTGAATACCAGTAAGTGCTTATATATCTTAAATTATGAAGGGGTCAAAGATTTTGTCATCATTCAGCGGCAAAGTATTTTTTTAATCAGCGCCGCAAAACGATACCTATGTACACGGACAGGGGACAGACGGACAAACGAAAAATGTTATATAATATATTTTGTAAAGTTACATTAAAGAGTTAATTACAAGTGATGACAGGTGATACAAGCTAGTTTTTGATCTATTAACATCAGTTTTATTTAAATCTATCTGTGTATTGTGACATTTAGGACCAATGCTTTTGTAAAACATTATTTGTTTGTCTTTACGTCCTCTATCCGTATATATAAGTTTCATCCCGCGTCGCTGATAAAAAAAATGGGCGACATAAACTTTCACCCCTTCAACTTCACCCCTTTAACCAAAAGAAAGCTCCTCAAAAAATCGTTTCAAATCAAAACAACTAAGACTTGGACTACACCTAAAACAATTCTTATTTTTAATTAATATAAATACTATCATAATTTATTACATCGTAACTATTTGCACTAAATATTTTCTTTACATTACTCACTGTGTGTGATCAATGAACGGTTTGTTAAATTGTACCCTTGACGTTTATTAAGTGTACGTAACAACCTTGTAATGAAATAAAATATTTAATTTGGATTTGAAATTGTCTGCAGTCATAAACCAGGCTGAAGACGGAGATGTCAAAACTTTGTTAAATTGTACCCTTGACGTTCATTAAGTGTATATAGAAACCTTGTAATGAAATAAAATATTTGATTTTGAATTTGAATTTGTCTGCAGTCATAAACCAGGCTGAAGACGGAGGTATCAAAACTTTGTTAAATTGTACCCTTGACGTTCATTAAGTGTATGTAAAAACCTTGTAAGGAAATAAAATATTTGATTTTGAATATGAATTTGTCTGCAGTCATAAACCAGGCTGAAGACTGTG
Source organism: Phocides pigmalion okeechobee (assembly GCA_018251015.1). Taxonomy (NCBI): domain Eukaryota; kingdom Metazoa; phylum Arthropoda; class Insecta; order Lepidoptera; family Hesperiidae; genus Phocides; species Phocides pigmalion. The sequence continues at coordinate 8,549 of DWON01009171.1, read as the reverse complement.
GCATCAAAACTTTTCTGTCGACCCCCTGTCTTTTTATATACACCCCCTAAAATAGGGGATCATTGATGTGTTATGTACACAGAATTTTAGCAATTTAACTGAGGAGTAGTGAAACACAAATCAGGTTTAGTCTAATGGAGTTCTTTGTAAACAACCATTGGAATCCTAAGAGTTAAAAAAAAATTGAAAGAATTAAAAAAAATATAATCAAACGTATGTTTGAAAAATTCAAAATAGTGACAAAGGAGTCTGACATAAACATTCATTTTTTTAGACTTAAAAAAATTTGAAGAAATAAAAAACAAAAATTGAACAAAAGGTTGAAATATTAAGAACAATAAAATGACAATTTAGTTCTATTTTTTCTTCACAACACAGTGAGAGGGGGGAATTACAGCTTTTGAGAATAGATCGCCCTCAAAACAGAAATATCAAAGTCCTGCCAATAATAAATGTCAAATTAATGATTTTTTAATTATAATTTATGTATTTAATTGAAAGTTCACAAAAACTGTCTACAAGCTATCAATTATTTATGGAAAAAATAAAAATATTGAACATTACAGGCAAATGACATGACATGTCTACTTAACATGCGAGGATACATGTGTATCGTGAACCCTTTATTTTAACTTCACTGACATATCCCATCAACAGACCTATACTGACTTGGTACGTTATTTCTAAGGGCTAAACCAAAAGTTAAACTATTCAGGGCCATATATAGACAATTACCTGTTGTGTAGTTCCTATGTATATATCAGCAATACTGTGTAATGTATGATATATTTAAAAGGAACGCTAAGTTTTTTCCACCAATTTTTTCTCCTAATTAATCTTAGCCAAAAGGTATGCTCAAAGCCAATGAACTGACTGACTTGAAATTGTAAGATCAACAATCTTTAAATGAATTTTGATATTTAATTAAGACAACTTAACAAGTCTTTCATTGACCACACATAAATAAGGTGCATCAGAATCTTGTGGGACTTAGGAGATATAAAATTATTCTATGTATTAAATACTGTTTATTTCTGTCCGTACCATGGTGATGGATGTGTACTGCGGTATAACTGCTGGTCGTGGACATACCCAGGTTGCAAGAAGTTGCTCGGAGCAGGACGTGGCTGTTCCCTCGAATGGTTTAATGTGTATGTTACATGACTGGATGGAAATCTCTCTGTGCTTGTTACGTTTGTCCGGTAATCAAGGGGTGAGTCTAGGAAAATACTGTCATTGTACTGACCTATCGGCATCGGCCAGTCTTGAACCTTTTCGGGTGTGTTCGTGCTTTCTTTACTTACTGTTTTCTTAACAGAAACTGGACTAAAATTCTTCATTTCCATAAATTTAGCGAATTCGCCTTGGAATGCACTTTGTGCATTTGTATTCTGTACGATAACAGATTGGTATCGTGAACTAGGTTCGGTTATAGCTGAGTATGGCTTAGGAGATGTGATCGTACTGCTTGGACCAATAGTTTTTGGTAACGGAGACAACTTCTGAGTACCGTAGAATCTTTGCTCACCAACCATTACCGGCGCTAGAGGCGAGTTGTATTCAAAATTGGTCGGTTTTTTCGGAGTCCGTGGTTTACGAGGCTTCTTTTCTTTTTTCTCACCTTCGACAGTATCTTTTACTTTTGGCTCCTTCTTTTTTCGTTCTTTTGGAGATTTTTTAACCTTTTCAGGCTTAGGCTCTTTCAGTTTTGTCTCTTCCTTCGTACTCGATTTGCGTTTCTTTGTGTCCTTTTTAGAAGCAATATCATTTTGTATAGGGTCTGGTATGGGTATAACATTAATCTTATCTTCAAAAGAGTCTAAAACAGATGGGTATAAGGAGCTCTGTGATGAAGCATCGAGAGGATCGATAGCTGGATCAGGGATTTCTTCATGGCTTGAGCTAGGAATCGCATCATTATGTGGTGGTGACTCCCAGTTAGAGACAACTGCAGCCATATCCTCTAACTGCTCTTCTGAGAGCTTTTTGGTCTTAACTTTCCTCTTTGGTTTAGAACTAGATTTTGGTGTTGATGATTTCTTCTTGGGAATGTCGGCTTCATCATCATTTAAAATCTTTTCCTTGTCATCTTTCTTTGTACTGCTCTTCCTTTCTTTTACCTTCTTGGTTCCTTTGGAACTTTTCCTGCTTTTTGGCGCTTCATAGTCCGAGTCCTTATCAGAGTCTATGTAACCAACATCAGGTAGCTGGGCTTCTGACGGATCCATTTCATCACCTTTAAGCCAAATATCTTCTAGAGCATCCAATTGATTATCATCGGGGTCTAAAGGCATCATCTGCCGCTTCATGGAAGTCATCATGTCTAAATCACCTTCTGCCATAGTCATTTCATCATCATCCATAACATCGTGGCCGAGGATAGACACTGCGATAGCACCTTCCGATATGCTTTTACTTGCCATTGCACGTTTCAAATGCAATGGATGCCGCTTCTTTTTCTTCAACCCCTCAACCTCTGCCTCAATGAATGACTCCGGTAATTCCGTATTGTTTTTATTGCAGAGAATGTCCTGTCCAGATGGATGTGGTGCTGGCATCATTTTCTCCGGCTGTTCCGGATGGCAACCAATGTCTTGTCCTTTCAACCACAAGTCATAACGGTCCGGTTGGAAACGCTTCACAAATGTGTCCATCGATATTTTAACCATGTCGTTACTGCAGGTGCATTGGATCGCTCGCTTGCCGTATTCAACCCATCGACGAGCTGCAAAGTTTGTAGACTCCGCACAATTGAAACCATGGTTAAACCCTGCGTGATAGCCATATGGAAATGTGATCATTATCTCGCCTGCTTCCTGTGTAATCTTGTTGCATGGAACGGAGTATTGTTTAAGTATCTGCGGAGATATTAAAGTCATTTTGTGTCTTAAAAACGCCTGGCAAGTCTTTGCAGAAGTTGGGAAGAAACCTGCTGCAATTCTTTCAAACCTTTTCCCGTGTTCCGGTGGAATTGCATACCATGTTTTGGGGTCTCCAAAATGGAGATAGTTGATCGAGTACAGATCCATATCTTCGGTGTGCCAAGCGAACGTCGTCTTCCACATGCCAAAGTACAAATATGCCGTGTTAACTCCATCAATCTCAATACCATAATCAGTGTTTACGAAGTCCAAGATCGTGCCCAAGTGGTTTATATTCCATTCCTTTACGTCTGGGTCAGTGATGCTACCGTTTACGTCTGCACCGTAAATCGGAGCGACGTACGTGACGTTTTTCCAGTATTTTCGCTCCAAATCGTCGTAACTACTATGTCGCGGCGTACAATACTTCGCGGAGTTAGCCAAGACTGCGAACTGTTTTACAGTCATGGACTTTTTCTGAATATTAATCTGTTGAAACAAACCTTGTTTGCCAGTCACTACCTGGCATATAGGCGAGGGTATTGTCACGTTCAGCTCGTCGAGATCGTAACCCTTCTTCCTAGGAACCCACTCTGGCGGTGGAATCACTTTCGCGAGGCCAGCCTTGTGCGCCCCTTTAGATTCCATGTATTGGACGTATTTATTGAAGTCCTTGAACTCATCCCATGTTGGACGGAACGTCTGTATCTGCACTCCGCTCGCAGCGGCACCAGAATCGTCCCAAGACATGTTATTTATCAGACAATCGCGAGTATCAGTCAACAATATTTCATCCGTAAAAACAACACACTCACATCACTGTCCACGACACCATGTTTATAAACCCGTGTTTTAGCTAAAACAACACATCCACGCCGCACCCAGTCCGATTTTCAACTCAAAAAACAGTGAAATCTTTTGCAATAACGTGAAAACATTAATCAGTAAAATGGCCGACTTGAATGAGATGCGCTTGCAACAAAAATCTTTAGAGCGTTCGAAGCCGCATAAGTGAATTCGGGTCACGTACTCATTCGTTGCTCAGGATTTTGGCTGCTATCTAGACTCTTTACTTACGCAGCTTCTACTACTATACGGCAACACCAGCCATAGACTGTTTTGATTCGTAAAGTTGGTATGAGTACACACTTGACAGAAATACAAATATATTGGTTGAGGTTAGGATCTACATTTTAGTGTTTTATTGTGAAATATTTTCTGTATTTAGACTTACCTGGAATGATTCTTCGAACTCCTCAACTAGGTTGCCGCTACCGTTTGACGGAGTCGCCATCGTAAATAGTTATTATCGTTTAATTTATTATTCTCTATTTTCTTGACACTTACTAAACTGATGATAATTGATTGGAGTTTCGCACACACACAACGCTGTCCGTCCGACATACATACACACTTATATATATCACATCTTCCGTCTCTCTCTTTTAATCGATATAAAGCAGGGCTGCCACTTATTTTTTACTAGTAAAAATGCTACGCAACCTACATTTTACTATTTATCATTATATTTACGTCATAATTTATCAATTTCCTGACCTATAATTACAATAAATTAAAAATTAATACGTAAACGCATGGAAAAAAAGAGAATTTGCTGTAAGAGTTAATAAATTCTACGTAAAATATCGTCATAATAGAGTTGTTATTTAAAATTGACTAAAAATATCAAATTTAACACAATACTTTTTCAAGTAATAAAGGTCGAAAATTATCTATTACATCGCATAAACACGTTATTAGAGACAGCCCTCAAGGGTCTTTACAGAACAGTTAATGGAGACAGTGATAGCATATTTGCTGGTAAAGAAATAACCATCTACTCTCAACAATTGTTAGCATGGTCCTTATATGGAACCTAAAAAAGAAAAATGAACTAGACGTAGGGTAGATGATTAATCTACCATTGGCATCTGTCAACAGTTTCCCCCGCCACCGCACTTCGCCCTGACCACGAGCCGTGCAACTGACTCGAAATATCGGCAATAAAAAATCAAAAAGTTAATCGTGAGTATATAGTAAAATTTATAAATTCCGGGATAATAATAATTTAATATCGTACCATCTTATGTCCTGCTAAAATACGAATTACCAGCTACAAATTCAAATTCGTATTAGTCCCATATTTGATCAACGCAGCTGGTGACAAGAGGTCTGGTTCATATTTCGCGCAGAGAATTCTGAGCGCTATTAAACACGGGATGCGGCCAGCGGTTTTTGGCACTATTTGGCACGAGCACGGACACCTCGTAGTTTCTTTAGGTCGTTTTTTAGTCTTTTTGTTATTGTTAGCAATTAAAAAGAGTTAATCATGAGGACCCGTTTTTTTATGTGAGAGGAATAGTAAAAGAGCATGCAAACTACTTGATGTTAAGTAATCGCAGCCTATAGACACTCACGTACAACCACAAACACGATCGTAATCCTATCTGAGCTCGACCGTAGATATGTTGCTACTCCTGAGGACAAAGATGGTCGCCTCGCTTCAAAGTGTAGGCAACCGCACTTCTCCAACCGAAACACAAGTAAAGCTTTACGGCGGATTATTAGGGCAGCGATGGTACCTCCCCGGTCGAGCTGAAGTTATTCCACCTTACAAAATTATTACATAATCTGCCAGTAATTTACTTTACATCATTTTTAGTTGTTAAATAAATGTCATTATACAAATCAATCTTATACTAACAACTTTGAAATTAAAAGTAAAAAAAAAATTGTCGTTGTTTCTTTTTAATATATTCTGTTAACAGAGATAAAGAAGATAAATTAGATTTCTTTGTACTCCTGAATTTCAGAATGCTGCGTCGTCTACTAAACAGTAAATAAAAAAGAAACTTAAAATACTGGTAGACTTTATACTGTTCCAACAGTGAGATCGCGTGAGATGGATTGCATTAGTTTACTATATTTTAATTGCAAAACAACTATAAAAAAGGATGAGATTCTCAGTTTTTTTTATTATTATGAAAGAGTAAGAAACGGGCATGCAGGCCATGGACAACCACGTCCAATCTTAAATAGAACAGAAGTTCTATTTAAGAATGGACGCGGATGCGTTCCTACTCTTGACGACTAAGATGGTTGGTTATATTTTTAATGATTTACCGCAGTATTATGAGGATCATTAGCCGAATAAAAAATGGTATGTTATACTTTCCGTTTGGATTCATTTAAATTTGAAAAAATAACATGAAATTTAAAATTAATCGCCTTGAAACTATCTAAATTAAAGCCTAACTTAAACAATTTACAAGAAATCTGCGCCCATGCGACATATTACCAAGAACGCTGGCTGCATGGGTGCGCATGGTCCTGTGATGAACAACGATCGTAATTCTTGCGAGATATGAACCAGCCCTCTTGTCACCAGCAGCGTCGATCAAACGTGGGAACAAAGGTTTCTAACCAAGCGGAATAAATACGTAATGCATTCACAATACATATTTTAGATTCATTTATGAATGAGATTCAATACGTTTTGTATATTGATGTCTTCGTTAAGTGACTCATGATCTCACGAGCATGAAACGTCTGATGTCATGACGTCACAGTATATAAATATACAATATGAACAAGCCACTGGCCGTTGATAACAAACAGCTGTTTTCAGTCAAAGTGTTATTGACCTCATCGTAACAACTTCTTAGCGGCCAGTGATTTTTTAAAATAGTAAATGATTAGTAGAGTTTTTCTATGTTTAATACACTAAAAAACCAATCGGGAAGGTAATTGTGTTACAAATATTAAATGTTTACGTATTTAGCTACTATTTTTGAGGTAATTCCTGCGTAATTATTATCGAGAGAAGGTGGATTATCATGAATAAAATTGATACAGCTACAGGATTCATGAATGTGTTATTCAAATGAAAATGAAGTGGATAACGTTATATTTTTAATTTCTTATTGTTTATATATATAATTTACAATAAATTCACGGTCGCACGCCGGTTCACTACATTGTTTACTCAAACCATTGATAATATCTTTCCTTGTTTCAGAGCTACCAATATAATGGGATAATGCCACAGAAAACCTAATTTTTTATAATCTGTTACGCGTTTGACAGTTTAAAATTTACAATAACAACATTTAAACATGGCGTCAGCGGCGCACGTATAACCTCCATGTTAGTATAATTTTGCGTATTAGTGAAGTTTATTTCATTTTATTGTTAGACTAAGTGGATTTTTGTGATATATTAGGAACATTATAAGGATACAGCGATGGCTGACGCGGCTGCCAGACAGCTGCAATACGAATATAAAGCTGTAAGTATGCTAAGGAAATAAATTTCGCATTATTATGAAATAAGTTTTTAAATTTTGAAAATGAATTTGTTTACACCTGATACAATTTTGAAATGTTGTATTTCCCTTAATTGTCCATTTTAACTCTCTGTTTATCGGCTTTTGTAATGCAATGTATGTAATAAATGACGATTTACGTCAACTGATGATAAATGGTCACCAATGCTTATTGACATCTGTATTTCTAACTCTATATAGAATAAATGTTCTACCACATGTTTATCATAGTTGCTTGAATACTGAGGAGAATCGTTGAATACTTTTACAAGCATTGGTTACAGTTACATCTATTGATGAGACTAAACAATAACCTTAATTTCTGAATAGATACATTTAATGCTTTCCAGGCGGGATACACGTTTGCTTTGTATTATGTGACGTAAAGCGCTAGCGGCTTGTACACAGTTGTCGTGTACGTACACATCTGTATGGATTACGGGCGAACACAAGTGCTGTGTTTACGTCGGCGCTACATCTACGGTTGAAACAACGTCTGTGTATTTGTAAATGTTACACAGATGCTAAAAAACACAACATTTTTGTGAATTTCCTCGCTTTCACATACAAACAAACACAACTGTAATCCTATCTGAGCTCTAACGTAGATATGTTGTTACTCCCGAGGACTATGATGGTCGCCTCGCTTCAAAGTATAACCGGTAACTGCATCTCTCCGACCGAAACGCAAGTTGTTTTACCTTGGGTTATGAGGGCGGTGGTATCTCCCCCAGTCGAACTATACTCCCTTTAATTTTCCTGGCAATTTGTTCGCAGAACTCAAATCTCGTGCTACAAGCGGATGTGAGACTTATAGAGCGACGTGGCAGAGATGAGGCGACTGGTGAGGTCCTGTCCCTGTCAGGGAAGCTTGGAGGAACACGAATGGGTGACCGAGCCCAGCGTACTAAACCTGATAAGGCTGAGGAGAGAAAGGCAAAGTGAGTTACAAACTTGATTTATGAACTTACATTTCTTTTGGTGTGTAAGGAAATATTGATGAGAGTAATTTTTAAGGATGCGCGCACGCACCGTTACAAAAAACCGACACCATGAAATTAGCTACTTTTGTAGTAACAATGTTACTGTGGTTAATTCTATAAATTGCAAAATGATAGACAATTAAAAATAATTTATTTATTTATCATACTTATTTTTTTTCACTTGATAATCCTCTATAATAAAATTTTCTATCAATGTTTTTTTTTTATTGCGAGTGAGTAAGAAACGGGCATGCAGGCCACCTGGTGTTAAGTGGTCACTGCAGCCCATGGACAGCCACATCCAATCTGAAATAGAACAGAAGTTCTATTTAAGGATGGACGCGTATGCGTTCCTACTCTAGAGGACTAAGATGGTCGCCT
>DWON01009170.1:0-11599 GCA_018251015.1 Phocides pigmalion okeechobee | reverse complement strand
AAACATATTTCTTGTCCTCGAGCATACTGTATTAACTCTAAAAAGGTACTTTTTCAGGAGAAGTGATTAAAGTTTTTAACATACTTCTTTTAGTCAAACTGTATCATAAATTCAATTAGTGTCAATTTTTGACATGATACTGTATTCTTCCTGACAAGTGATATAATCATTACTTTGCATATTGGTTATTGAAATATGAAACGGTGTTATGATTAAGTGTTAATTTTATTTGAATTGCTTATTATTGCATCAAGGCATCATGTTATGTCTCATGTTATGTCACTTGATGCAATATATGTTCGTAAGGTACTTTTTGTTACATATTTTATAGTGGTGTGAAAGTGGCATTATAATTAATTGAGATGTTTTCAAAATTATAATACCTGCTAAAGTACTATACAGACAGAGAAATACATTTTTGTATTTCTTTATGCTAAACAGATTTTTTAATAAAATTGGAATATTAAATGATGTTTAGAATTAAATTGCTTTTTCCAAGGATTATCATTTCTTGGCTAAGTACATAGCATCTCATTGAATATTACATATTTCTGAGTCAAATCTTAGATGAGAAAGTAGAAGCTGGTTAAATTTTAAAATCAGGACCTCCTAAACATTTTACATCACATGCCTTCTTAAAAAGGTAATAATGCACTTTAAATAAAATATATAAAAATACATATATACAAAATTAAGTCTATATTTGTAACTTTCTATTAACAATGAATTTTAGCACCAATGTTCTCATCAATAACTGTTAGTTTTTTTTTTTTAATTAACTATCCCTAGTATCTACACAGTTATTGATACAGTCCTTTGTTTATGGGATAATTTGATATTCCAATTGTTTGGGTGACCTTACCTTATGTTCTGTACAATATTACAAATATATGAATGATATATATTTCTAATATTGTATGAATAATAAAATGAATTAAAGTATATAGAATTAAATCAGAATTATATAGGAAATTGAGCTAAATTAAATTAATTTAGAATATTGAGCCTTTAGATAAAATGAAACGAAATTATTTTTTTCCAACTTTCCAACTCATAAAACACTAGTACTATTTTTTGTTGTGGGTGGAATGGACACTCATAACATTTAAGTGTTGACTATTCATTATTTATGAAGTATTTTTTACTTTTTTTTGGTCAGGTACATAAGTAACCCTGTCATTTGTCTATTAAAATATTTTTCGTTTTATCATATTAATTACATAATTTCATTGTATATGTTAAACTAAGTCGGGATTTTTAAATTTGACACAAGTAATTATTTTACGTACCTCTATTAAAAAATTCCCTTTAGGTGATTTCAAACTAAAAGGTCCAATAAATTACATATTGTAGATGTAATTAACGATATAATTACTTCGAGGAGACCTTGTAAAAATTATTTTTTGTAATATTCCAATTTGAACTCACAACAAAGACAACGCGTTACGAAAATCTATTCACAGAAATGTGCGTTTGTAAAATGGAAAACTGAAACTGACTTCGATCACTTCAATATTACGTTATAATATATATTACACAAACAAACACGTCCACTAAGATCACCTTAACAATTGTGTTTATTAGAAATTAACAAACATTCTAAGCACTGTAACGAACGCAACTAAGATTTGCAGCTTCTAGAACTTATGCAAATTTACGTTGCTGCGATAAACACTGGAGAGTTGAAGACAACCAACTTAACATACAGATTACTAGGTTTGATTGTCAGCAGTATTTGTCAGAAATGTCAGAATCACAAATCGTCCACACCGCCTGCAACGTGACCGCAAACGTCGATAAATATATATAGGTATATAGATGCTATGTAGTAAAACTATGTATCAGCTATGTAATATAATATGCACGCTACGTAGGTATATAATATACATACATACTCCGATATAACCATAGAGAATTAGATACAGTAATATAAACTAGATTCATATTACTGTATCTACATTTCAATTAACTTACTTCGATTCGAACTAATTGATGATCAATGTTTTAAGCTCCGGCTATTAATTTTTATAAATGTATTATTGTTAGCCAGAATTCCAGAAAGAGCAGATTTAAAAATGTTGTTTTTCAAGTACTGTTACAGAAAACAAGATTGCCATCGACCTTAGTAAATCGATATTGGTGAAAATCGATAAAAATTTGTATGTATCATACTAAATATACGTTTACAAATAATTCTTTACAATTGTTATTTAGTGCTTTATACAATGACTATATTCCAATACGTTAAAAGAAGTATTTTTATAGAATTTATGTTACATAGTTTCACACAATAATTATTTTGGAACTAAGAACTAAAGGAATGCCCAAAATTATCATCTGAGAGAAAATAACTTTTTTCGCTATTTAACATAAATCTTTATATATATAATTTCTTTGCACGTGTATATATTACTGAACTCCGAAGCGGCTGGACTCAATTGGACCCAATAGGTAACACTGAAATCGGATGCAAAGGTGATATTTTTCAACCTTGATCCAATAGAACCTGGCATACTTTCTGCAAAAATACTTAAAGATTTTTTCAGAGTGGGACTACGTCCGCTAAGTCCACATAAATAATATATTATTTTTACTTTTTGCTTCTGGCTCGTTCGTTGACGGTTTTTTTTATTTAACTGAGAAGTACATTTATACATATCTAGTAAGATTAAATCTATTACCTCACTTTATATCGTTATATTTATGGCAAACAGTACTCTTTACCTATTAAATTGTAACTTTTTTGTAGATAATAAATTAAATAGTTCGAGATAAAATATATACGACATTGATATTTACCACCATATATTTTGACTGGTTGATAGAATTTAATAATGGCAACAATTGCTGCAAAATGTCAATGCTTAATATTTTTGGCAACACTGAGATAAACATTTCTTTTGGAAGTCTCCCTCGTTTAAAACGTATGTGTAATTTTGAGGGTTGCTTGTTATATCTTGTGTTATCAATTTAATTTAATTGTATTTACAGTAAAGGACATTAAAATAACATTTCCAAAATGTTTGAGCGTGCTTTCTTAAGTATATTTTCATTAAAAACATTCGTCAAATTGCTTTCAGCGAGGGCTGACGGGACGTAACAATGGGTCGTGTTATTCGTGCTCAACGTAAAGGTGCCGGTTCGGTATTCGTTTCACACACGAAAAAAAGGAAAGGAGCTCCAAAACTCCGATCCCTGGATTATGCCGAACGTCATGGTTACATCAAAGGTGTGGTGAAGGTATGTTTAATTTTTTTGTTTGTTAGGTTAATTTAATATTTATGGAGGTACAGTAATGCTTTATTTTTAGGACATCATCCATGATCCTGGCAGAGGAGCACCTCTTGCGGTTGTTCACTTCCGTGATCCGTACAAATTCAAGACTAGGAAGGAGTTATTCATCGCTCCCGAGGGCCTGTACACAGGCCAGTTTGTGTATTGCGGAAAGAAGGCCACCCTGGAAGTTGGTACGTACTGAGTTCTCTTCTGTAGCTATTATATTTTCAAAACTAATTGTACATCTCGTAAATCAGTCTTAAATTGATGCATTGCAATTGCATTGAAGTATTCTTGGAGTTGTTTATTTTATTGTATTTATCCCTTTAACGCCCAAATGAAAAGTAGTCATATTTTTTGCAATATATCTTTATTAGTACAGTACTTTACGACTATAAAGGCATATATTCATGTTAGATAAAAAAAATAGTAACTTTTTGGACCCGTACTTTTTATAGTACAGCGGGCGCTTACGTATGATAATAAGCAAAACAATTTTTATCTATGCAAAGCGTCTTATTGCATTTGCTGCACTGCCATTTTATACGAGTATGACATAATATACATCAATGTAAATCGTAGTATAATACTTTATATATTCAATAAACTTTAGATATTTAAATTATTTCCATAACGTAGTCTAATAATTTAATAATATAATGCACAATTACACTGAAAAATATCTGAAATATAATAAAATAACATAATTCAAGTCACTTACCTGAGCTGTCGAAAAATAAGCGCACTAAAATGTCAAAAAATGGCGGTAAAACAACAAAAGTATTAACTTTTTTTCGATTGTTCGTGACACTAATACCATTTATTATCCACTGGAAGAACTATTTCGTCGTGGTAACTGGTAGCCAATTTTTATTTATTGTTTTAAATGGTGTCGTTTATTTAGTACAGAGGGCGTTAATGGGTTAATTGTGTTTCGGTTGCAGAGGTTCGGTTGCCGGCTACAATTTGAAGCGAGGCGACAATCTTAGTCCTCAGAAGTAGCAACGTATCTACGTCCGAGCTCAGATAGGATTTCAGAAGTATTTTTGGCTGTACGTTGATGTCTATGAGCTGCGACTATTTAACATCGGATGGTTTACATGCTCGTTTGAACTTCTCACATAAAAAAACCTTTTTATGTTAGTAGGTAGCAAACAGCCATGCCATCCACCTGTTTGTAAGTGGTTATTACAGCTCATGTACATCTCTAATTAAATCTAAATGGGATGAAGGATTGTGAATTCTATTTTTACTAAAGGCAGGGCAAAATGTGTCTTTTCCTCCTATAAGCAAAATAGTGCGAGTTTTACAACCTGGCTATAGGTACCATCTTTAAATATATAATTATTTATCTGTCTCAGGGGTCCATTCAGTCTTGTTCGTCGCTGCGTGCACAGACAGACCGGCCAACAGTTCGCAGTGAAGATTGTCGATGTTGCCCGCTTCACTGCAAGCCCGGGATTAAGTACTGCAGGTGAGATTAATGTAGAAAGAGAAAATTAGGAGCGGTTATTGCTTCATCATCAACCCATAACAGTCCAGTAAACAGTTAAATAAATATGACACTGGCAAGGAAAAGCGCTTCTCAATGGTTAGCGCGTATTAGAAGACTTTACTTAGCTTTTTTCCGCCGGTTTTTTCTCCCGGTTAACCTTAGCCAACAGGCCAAAAGCCGATGTACAGATTTCACATTGTACACTTGACATTAATTAAGTGTATGTAAAAACCTTACAATTAAATAAAATATTACAATTTGAATTCACATACTCATGAAGATGTTATGGAGAAGTTTTAAGCATATATGTTTCCTCACGATGTTTTCCTTCACCGTTAATGTAAGTTATAGCTAATTCTGTAATATGCATAACTTCGAAAAAAATGTGCGTGCTTTTCGTACCAAGGGCTTTTTTTGAGACGCTTTCCACAGTCATCAGTAATCGGTATTTGTATGTTATTAATAGAAAATGAGATAAAATTATCAACCTTAATAACACTAAGTAATGTAACTAATTACATTAATATATCTCATTGTTGTCTATGTAGGTTTGTAAAGAGAATATAATGTAAATGTGGGTTTTAAAGTTATGACTTAATATTTATCTCACTTTTTCTGTATTTCGACTTTGATTTTAACGTAATGTTTGGAGCAAACGAATAATTAACACTGTGACTGCGGCGCTCATATATTAGATCGGCTCAGCGTCGCGGGAGGCGGCACTAAACTAGAGCTTATTTCTCTAGAGTGAAGATGCGCGGACAGTGTACTGAAACATTGTATTTTTTAACATTTGCGTATAATCTACTAACACACGAACGTCATGTTCGCCCCCAATCTTGTAGCCCCGACGTAAAGACAGTACTTTGTTCGCCCGTAATCCATACAGATTTGTACGTACACGACAGGGGTGTACAAGCCGGTGTTCGTTGCGCCGCGGAATACATAACAGTGTTGTACACCGCAGGGAAAGTAATATGGAATGCTAAATGTACATAGTAATTATATGCAAGCGCATTTTATGAATGAAATAGTTGAAATAACAATTTATGCATATATTTATTTACCTTTTAGTTTTTTTCGAATACATTGCACGAAGTTGGGCGAACTCGATAATTGGGTGGGTAACCGTTGTAGGGAAAAATATGCCAGATCGTGTTCCGAAAAGCTCGTTATACTGTCGGTGTTGATTGTTATCTATCGATGCTAGCCATTAAACCTTGTCGCAGGCTTCATAGCGTTTAACATCCGAGAGACGGGTTGGCTTGTAGCCAGTATTTCCTCTAATACACATTGGTTGCGTGACAGTATGTTTTAGGCATCCCAGAATGATGAGGAACCATATGATTTTAAACTAATTATGTCAACCACGACTAGTGCAAAGTTCAGTGCGTAAAGATACATACAAATTGGTATCTGTCGGGATATGAAACGCAAGAAAGAAAAACGAACTAGACGTAGGGTAGATGATTAATGTATCACTAATACCTATCAACAGTTTAATCCGCTACCGCAGTTCAGACGTGACCACGAGCCATGCAACTGGTTCAAAATATGGACAATTTAGAATTGTTAATCGTGCGTACTTACATAGTTAGATGTATGGGTAAACATGTCCAGAAGTGGACCATAAAAAAGGTTGCTGCTCAAACAGGACTGAATCCGAGGTCGTAATAGATGCCTTGCTGCTCCTGAGGATTTAGGTAGTCGTCTTACTTCTAAGTGTAACTGGCAACCGCGCCTGGCCAACCAAATTGCTTCCAAGACTTGTTTGACAGCAGATTATGAAGGCCTTGGTGGTATTTCCCCGGTCGAAAAAAAGAAGCTTTGGTAGTTATAAAATATGTGCAAAATATTTAAGATTAGTGATATAAACTTGACACCGTTCTCAGGCTTAATAATTTACGACTTAACTTTTAAAAACTTATCTCTTTTACAAAGACGTAGTAGCTTTAGAATGTTTTGTACAAAGGTTGCGAGTACGAGTCTGCAATTACCGACACTAGACACATTCAGGTAGTCGTCAACAAGTGCGGCTCTGACCTCCTTCTCTGAGATGGTCGTAGGTGCATTACGTTTTAAAGAGGCAGTAGCCACTTGCAGGTGAACGAGCTGAAATATTTTTAACTGACTTCAAAAATTAAGATTTTCTCAATTCGTTGCAATTTTAAGCCGACTTTTAAATTGAAAGAGTTGTAAGGTTACCGCGTTCTTTTTTTCCTTTTTTTAATTAAATTATAAAAGATACATTTCGTCTACATTTTCGTTTTCACATTTCACTAAAAGATCATTTTAATCTCATATTTCTTTATATGCGCCGCCATTGGTTTTTCAACTCCAGCCCTTTTTCTACTTTTTTTTCTTAAATCCTATCTTCTCTATAGCCAGTGTCTGAAACCATCTAATTCTCATATAAAATATTTAATGTATTAAGTTCAACATTTTAACTAATGACATATATATAATTATTTTTTATTTTTATATAATTCATGCCAAAATATTATTGTCGCATCACAATATAATATTTAATTCTGACATTGAAAAACAGCATAGTATTAACATCGTAACCTTTCATGTATGTATATTCAAAGGCAGCATTAGTTTGGCGTGAGGAACGCGTTATTGATGATAGACATTGCGGGAATATATTCACACCGCTTCGTAAGGTGTTTTTTTTTTTGTGGAGACAGTGGTTTAGCACAAGAAAGTTAAAAATACGTGAGACGAATACTCGTTTGTTGTCTGTGTAACATTCACAGTGATTAACTACAAAATACCTCGTACCACAGATTCCGTAACCTCTGTACATGCGCTGAGTGGCTGCCGAGGGTATTTTCGTGCGTAAAAAATTCTAAATGGCTCGATATATTCCCCAAGGTATCGGGAAAAATTTTAAATAACCCCCATAAATCCTCCAACATACAGGATACCATTGGAAGACCCCCCTCCCCTAATAAAGAGGTTACTCTTTAGGGCTAGGTTGCACCTTTAGATTAGACTTCAATGATTGAGAAGCTGTTGACCTCTGCAAGCACAAATAGTCCACGATCCAGAGGTAATTTGCGTCAAGCATTTTTTCTCAGTCGAAAACTCGTAAAAATACTTCAGAGAAATGTATCATGAAGCCTTGTAAATATCAGCTGCGGTTCCGTGGATGGAATGAGCAGCGGTGGCGGCAGAATGTTTCTTACGTGGGACCGTAACGAACGTACGAATGTAACGTCGTGGGTAGTCGAACCTCAGCTGACGTTTGCAAGGCTTAATGATATACTGATATATGATACTGAAGCATTTTGCGAAGTATTATTCAGACAATACAACAAGGAGACGACCGCGGTCGGTGATTTGCTTCATTTTTTTTCAGTAGTAGTGCACACTTAGTATCATACAATGTTAAAATACTAAGGCGCACTACTCAAAAATGAAAAAGCTGTCTATAGTTTTCAAGATAAAGGTCTATTTTTTATATGAGAAGAGTAGCAAACGAGCATGTAAATTACCTGATGGTAAGTAGTCGCAGTCCATTGACATCCACGTACAACCACAAATACGACTGAAATCTTGTCTGAGCTCGATAGTAGATACGTTACTACTCCTGAGGACTAAGATGGTCGCCTCACTTCAATGTGTAGCCGGCAACCGCACCTCCAACCGAAAATCTTGTGGCGGATTATGAGGACGGCGGTGGTACCTCCCCGGTCGAACTATAGTTCTTCCACCTTTAAGTATATCACAATGTTAAAATATTAAGGCGCATTACTCAAAAAATCCTGTAAAAAAGATGCATAGTTCTCAATATAAAGGTTTTCATAAAATATATCTTTTCTTTTTAATAGGAAATTGGTTCTGAAAATATGTTGCAGGTTCACGGTCTATCATTAGACTTTAAGAATAATGGTTCTATGTACATAATATTCAATCTAATTTAATTTAAAGGTTAAGTGAATATTGTTTGAATAAAATGATACTTCGATTAAATAACACATAATGAATTGTTGGATAACCACCTGTTTTGAACATCTTTTGTGTGATATAACGACGTTTCAAGTATTTAATTGTTTCGGGGCCCTTTGTTGTTCAGCTATAAAACTTCAAGAGGCAGCCGGTAAAAGCCCTTTTCTTCTTGGAAAATCAATAACGTTGGAATTTCAAAGTAGGTTGTTTAAAATTTGTCATCTCACAATTATTTTAATGTTTAGTAAAGTTCCGAAAATTTACATGAAACCGACAACTAGCCATTAATTGTTGCGTCCACCCTGTTATCGGTTTTAATTTAGGGTTTTTTACATACAACCTCTTCGTTTATAATCATTGACATTGGAGATAGATTAATTGGAATATCAATTCAAACCGACAACGTGTCATTAATCGTTGCTCCCACCCTATTATGTTTCAAAATTGTGTTTTCATACAAGCTTTAAGTTTACAGTAATTGATAATTATTTATTCAACATTTATTAAGTGGAACACTATAAACTGGTATTTTATCATGTCATCAAGGTGATTAGCGAAATGTCAAATTAATTTTGACATTTAAATATTTAATCGTTTTTAAAACGTAACACATTGCCTTTTAGCCCATTTAACGTTTAATTTAGTTTTAAATTAAAATTTTAATAATTGCTTACATTTGAAGTTAAATCAGAATCTAAAGGTCTTTCTACACAAACAAGACTGTAACGTCAACGCCCAAAAAGGGGTAGGTCTGCTCGAAACCGGCCGACGTACTAAATACACTGCAACCTGCTATCCTGCAGAATTTTGCCGTAAAACGTACTGTGATTACTTTGATGCCCTTTAAAACCGAAATACGCCCGAGTCCGCAGCATGCATCACTGATCTACTGGCAGAATTAGGTCATATGAACCCACCCCTACGTCCCTTATGAACGAGATATATTATCATTCAACTTGGTAATATTCAGCGATCATTTATAAGCTCTTTGACTGGAACGTATTTTATACTCACCGCTGGGAATAAGTTTCTGGAAAGAGCTGGAAAGAGCTGGATTTGCTGGGTTCTCTACCATATTGTTCCAAGGTTGACATGGGCGTACATAAGGGAGGGGGGTAAGGAGCCCCATCCCCTCTTAGTATAGCATCAACTAATTTGCGTAAAATTTACATTTTATTGCAATGTGGTAGAACATATACGGCTCAACCGGGGAATTCTTTCACACCCATTCTTAGCGTGAAGCATTGCAGTGTGTGGTTGCCGGCTTCCATTCAAACGAGTAACAACGCATCCGTGATCGACTTAAGCGGTATTTTATCAAGTCAACGCATTTGTGATTTTTGTAATCTGCGTTTTTTTATCAGGTTGGTTACAGATGTCCATGGACGGCAGCAAATAATTACCATCAGGTAACGGCTGCATGCAAATTTGGGGGAAAAATACTCTGTATATATTTTTGTACTTCCCATAAAAACATGGTAGTAAAAATGCTTGTTATCAAACCGCTCATATGGTCAATGACCATATAAGAATTGCCTATCGATAACAACCGGAACAAACTGCTAGACGTGTCTTCCGAAGCAGAAACGCACATGAGATTTGCCACTATGGTTACCCATCCGATTTCCGACCGCAGTTTGTATTAGTAACTTGTCGATCGTTTGCGATCTACACAAGCCGAGGGTCTTTACGTCCTTCAGTTCTAAGCTTAAAATAATACTGTCGTTTCAGGGTTATATGTTCACATTGAAGGTTTGTAGCCTAAAAATAAAAGTGTAACAGTTATTAGCATACGAGGCGTTAAAATTAATATTTACTCGAGGGACATGAAATACACCGATCAAAGCGAATTCGCTCTTAGCTGCAAGCGTAACCATTGAGTGTTAAAAACAAATGGATTGACTTCGCCTCGAAATATACACCCCTCTAAAGGCTTGTGCTACAAGCTTTTATAGCGTAATCGAAACCGCCAAGCCACATACCCAAACGTAGTACTTCAATCGTTTTCTTGTGTTTAGATATACTTGTCGTACGCTACGGGGAACCGTTCGTGGTGGGGGCCGGTCTAAGTTCTCATCATCTGAATATGTCGCCTCTATGTCATGTATGGATTTAACAATCGTAATTAACGGTTTACGGCCGTCATGTATAAGATCGGATCAGCGTTGTGTGAGGCAGCACTAAACTGAAGCTTTTTTATCTAAACTAAGGATAATTCAATCAATTATTGTATTTTTTTAGCATCTGTATATCATCTATGGATACACAGAAGTAATTTCCGCGCACGTTCATGTAGCGTCGACGTAAACATCGCACATACAGATTTGTCGGTACAACACAGGTGTGTACAAGCCGCAAGCGCGTTGCGTCGCGCAATACACAGTAGTCTTGTACTCCGCAGGGAAAGTTTTAATACTGGTAATGAATAAATCGTTCTGAAATTTATTTCATTTGTTTGCAAGCGTTTTCTACCGAAAACGAGAATATGGGGCTCTTCAAAAATGATGCACAGAGACCTTTCTTTGAAAGCCGACGATGTATTGGCTACTACTCTGATGTTGCATCTGTACATAGGCGACGGTGAGTTTTCATCATTTGACCCGTCTGCTTTTTAGTTAGCCTAATGCATAAAAAAACCTTGCATTCTGATTCCCCGAAACAACTGCAACAGAACATTTGAATTTTGTGTCGTTGTTTTTGACGCTTTGATATGATGCTTGTAGCGTACAAAAACGGAGCATATATTTTGTGGCCGAAGTTAAAAATAGTGTAGCGTATGTATCACGTTTTGCATAATTTGTGATCGAAATCAGATTTTGAAATGGGTGCTTCAAACATCTGACCTCTGATGAATAACTTTCAGATGTTACTAAT
>DWON01009169.1:0-11600 GCA_018251015.1 Phocides pigmalion okeechobee | reverse complement strand
GAACAGAAGTTCTATTTAAGGATGGACGCGGATGCGTTCCTACTCTTGAGAACTAAGATGATCGCCTCCAATAATGTACATAAAATAAACACGGACGAAGTCCCGAGCACATCTAGTTTTACTATAAACCGTTTAACCGTGACCACGATCCATCGGCAATCAAAAATCAAAAATCATACACATCGGTACATAGTAATTTTTAATATAAACAATTCCATACTAAACTAGTTTGATTTATCTTATAAAACGGGAACAGGAAACCGAGTCTTATCCAATCTCACAAAATATAGCAAATCGTACACCAATACAATTGTTTTATAGCATCTTTTACTCAACATAAGTCCTCAGGAGTATCTCACATAACGTTTCCTGGTTCATGAGACACGCTTAAGTATTTAATTAAATAATTTATTCACGTCGTATCAAGTTACTGAATATCAAAAGAAAGGAAACAAGTAATCACTTATTTATAAAGTCTAAACATAATAAACAAAGTTAGCGTCTTACGATATAGACTGACAGCCAGCAACATATATTCAAGACCAATTCCGTCTAATTATTTCTGACAACAATTCGTTAAGCTTGAGTATGTGTCATGAAGTCTGGAACATTATTTGCTGTTTTGTCAACGGTGGCCACGCACGTAGGTAAAAATATTTTTTTCCTAATAATATAAGGTGGAAGAATCAAAGTTCGACCAGGGAGGTACCACTGTCACCCTCATAATCGTCTGTTCAGCATTACTTGTGTTTCAGTTGGCGAGGTGCGGTGCGGGCTACACTTTGAAGCAAGACCATCTTAGTCCTCATGCATAGCAAGTCATCTACATTCAAGCTTGGATAAGATTTCGGTCATGTTTGTGGTTATATGTGGATGTCTATGGGCTGCGACTTTTTGACATAAAAAATAAAAAAATAAAAAAATATTCGGTACTCTTTGAAAGTGGCACCTGGACTATAACGGCGTCGTGAATATTTAATAACGATTCTTTACTTCATCGTAATGTCAAGACGGCAAACAATAGAAGTTGTGTCCCAACACAACATTAATTACAGACTGAGATAATTGTGTTGTAAAACAATGTTTTAGATATTCGTTTTACGCAGAATGTTTGATTAGCTACTTTGCTTATAATATTCTGTGTCTTTTTTAGAACCTGCACCTTGATCTGTGACACCTTAAGAGTAAATGCGGCGGTCATATATTACATCGGTTCAGCGTTGCGGGAAGCGGTACTAAACTGGAGCATATTTCTCTAGACTGAAGATGCGCCGACAATTCACTGATATATTGTATTTTTTAGCATCATCTACGAAAACATAGACGTAACGTCCGCCACCAGTCTTGTAGCGCCGTCATAAACACAAAACTTTTGTTCATCCATAATCCATACAAATTTGTACATACATAAAAGCCGCAAGCGCGTTGTCCCGCGCAATACATAACGCTGTTGTACGCCGCATTGAAAGTGTAAAAATGATTGAACTACAGTTTTACCGAGATACCACCGCTGCCTGGGATTACCCTTTACATAGTAAAAACAAGTGACTATTTGTAACAGGCTAACTTCAATAAATTGATTAATTCAGGGATTCGAACACGGATCTCCTGTTTTGGTGTAGTACCTTCCCTATTGGTATCATTAACAATTGCTGGGGATTAAAACTATATCAAATTAACCATAAGTCAAATTTACAATAACGAAAAGTTTAAAACTAATAATAAAAGCCTAACCTAAACAATGTAAAGGTATATAGTCCGTGCCCATTCAGCATGGTGCCAAGAACGCTAGCTGCATTCCCGCGTTGAATAGCAAACTTAATTGTTTTTCTATGTTAGAAGAGTAGCAAACAAGCATGAAAACCACCTAGTGTTAAGCAGTCGTAGCCCATAGACATCCACGTACAACCACAAACACGACCGAAATTATTGGTACTCCTGAGGACTAAGATGGTCGCCTCGCTTCAAAGTGTAGCCGGCAACTGCTCCTCTCTAACAGAAACACGAGTAATGATTTACGGCGGATTATGAGGGCGGCGGTGGTACCTCCCCGGTTGAACTATGTTTCTCATACTTTAAAAGTAAGTACTTCAATTGTTTGACGCGTAATAAGCCTGTGTGTTACTATAAGTCAAGTGTTCTCCCTTGCCCAGATTTCTCCCTTGGAGAATAGAACCTACTTTCAAATTAGGGGATGCCCACGACGACTTAAAGTTATTTTCTTCAACAACGATAAAGATGTAAGATTTAAAGGTGGGAGACCTATAGTTCGATATAATCCGCCGTATAGCATTACTTTTGTTTCGGTTGGAGGTGCGGTTGCTGGCTACACTTTGAAGCGACGTGACCATCTAAGTCCTCAGGAATGGCTACATCTAGGTTCGAGCTGAGATGGGATTTCGGTCGTGTCTATGATTGTACGTGGATATCTATGGGCTGCGACTATTTAACATCAGGTGATTTGCATGCACGTTTGCTACTCTTCTCATATAAAAATATATAAAAGCAGATCTAATGGCGATAATCGGTATCTGTATAAACGCACCCGTTGATTACATTAACACTTAACTAACAATACTTAAGTAACTTAAAGTTGTAGGTTAACAAGTTAAGTTTGGAGCTATTTGATCGCAATACACCAGTTTGGAGCGATCAATCAAAAAGTTAGCCCCATTGTATTGGGGTCTTAAAACTTCGTGTCTGGTACAAATGAAGAAGCCTATTGTACGAGTATATTACAGGTAGAGGCCTATTTTATGACTGGTTTACAGTTAAGAACTATTTAATGATGAAAGCCTGGGAATGAGCCTACCTCAACAGGCTATTCCTATTTTCCATGTCATAGTTTTATTTACTCGAAATTGTGTGCAGATGACTTTCAACAGATTCTAACACACACGATTAGCTGTCTCGTGGGCTCACCAACTTTCTGAAGTTATACTGTGTAATGTTTATTTAAATTATAATGTTTTATTTCATTATAAACTACTAGCGACTCGCCCCATCTTCGCTCGGGTTATAGAGTTTATATTTTCTTTCATTCATACATCCAGTCTTTACCTGGTTGCAAAAACTAACAATTAGAAACATCTATTTCAAACGACGACTGAACTATTGTACTGAATCTATTTAATATCGCACCCAGTTTACATAAAAAACTTAATTTATTATGCACCAAAACCTCCCCCCGAAATCACTCTAACTGTTGTTGAAAATTGTGAAAACGGTCCAGTACTTTTTGAGTTTATCGCGAACAGACAGACAGACGCGACGGAGACTTTGTTTTATAATATTTAGAGACTATTGTTTTATGTTTATTGTTATCTCTTACAACGTGAAACCTCAAGTCTACGCATCACGCAGTTTCCATGCAGGGGTGTATCCGGGACTTGATCCCGGAACTCTGCGTCGCCAAATAACTTAAATACCACTGCGCTACACCCGTCAGTGTTAACTGAACAATACGTTTCCCAACTTCTGCACAAGAGCAATAAACTTTATCAGATGCGAGAACAGATTAGTATCGGAAAAACCTATTTGCAGTTAGTCTTACGTGTAAACATGTCTTATAACTGATAAGCTAAAGAGGTTTTAAATTGGATTTGCTTAGACACCAGCCGTTTAAGAATCAAAGCCTTATATGTGTAAGGAATTTCGTATGTGTAAGGAAGCTGCATTTTCCAAGTCAAGGTGTTCCGCAGTTATTACGCTTGTGATAAATTAATTATTTGCTTTAACACTTTGATTGCGGCGTTCATATATTAAATCGAGGGAGAGTTGAGAAAGGCGGCACTAAACAGGAGCTATATTCTGTCGACTGAAAATGCGCCGACAATTCACTGAAATATTGCATTTTTAGCATCCGTGTATCATCTACGAATACAGACGTAATGTCCGCCCCCAGTCTAGTAGCGCCGACGTAAACTCAGCACTTCTGTTCGCTGTAATCCATACAGATTTGTACGTACTATAATGTAGGAATTAAGTAAGGTACTCATATTAGATATCACTAAGGAATTTAGGTCACACGTGTCTTTAGATATAAAAAATATCATATTTAATTCTTCTAATAGTTATTGGCATATCATATTAAATCTCTTCATTTAATTAGAACTAGACACTAGTAATACGACGCTTGTAATCCGACGCGTAGTTTAACCTATTTATATTTTAATATCCCCATCAATTGTTTCATTAGTCTCCACTCCATCCACACATCGCAGTACAACACAAGTGTGTGCAAGACACAAGCGCGTTGCACCATTAATACACAGAAAGTATTAAAATCTTCTATCATTTTTGAATTATTTTTGTATATAATTAATTAGGTGTTGTCTAGATTTTCCGATTTATGTACATCCGTTCGTTTATCCGTCTAACACAGCATGTTCAATAAATGAAATAAGGATTAAAGGGCTTCTCACAGTTTGTATAAGAATCGATATCTTCAATTAATGACAAAATAAAAGGAAATACGTACAACACATTCTGTCAACCTAGTATAGTAGTGTAGGAAGTGGTTACTGCCACTCACGAATATTTTTAACAAACGCCATAATGAAGCATATTAATATTGCAAAATTTAGCCTAGCGTTTATACGTATCGTACGATGAAGAATATAGAAAACCCAGTTTCAAATTGGCGTTTTTCTGTGTTTAAGGAATCTTTGTAACTTCCAAGCAATAACGATACACCATCAGAAGTCGTATTGTCAAGAAGTTTGCTTTCACAGTTCACGTAAACGCCAAACTTCGATACAACTAATTAACTCACTACTTCCGAGACAGACTGCTAATCTTCCGTGGGAACTTTATCTCCATTAAACTTATAGATAAAGTTCCTACTCTCAACAAGTTATAGCCAATCCTATGGCGGTCCGTACCGGACATCATGTCGCAATTAGGGTGAAGTCGTGGTCACGCCTAAACTACCATGCAACTGGTTCGAAATATCGGCAATCATAAATCAAAAATTGTTAATCGTAAGTACGTGATACATAGTCAAATATATAAATTCCGCGATGTTAGTTTAAAAACAGTTCCTGTTGGTGCATGTGTGTGGACGTCTGTGGGCTACAGTGACCACTTAAATTTAAATGGTCGGCATATTCGATTGCTATTCTATTTCACATAAAAAAGTTAAATCAATCTTCAGTCTCTTGTGCTCACCATTTTCTAGTTATATTATGTTTATTTATCAATGACTGGCTTAAAAAGTGCCGAGAGGTTTTATCCGCCGGCTTTTTCTCCCGGTCAACGTTAGCCAACAGGCGTCAAAGACGATGTACTAATTTTACATTGTACTCGTTATATTTATCAAGTGTATGTAAATACCATATAATGAAATAAAATATTTGAATATTAATTTTAATTTGAAGTTTTCGCGTTAAAAGAACAATATTCATTCTCATATAAACATGTAAAGCACTCGAACTTCGTCTTTAAACACATTAATGCTGTACTGAAAAAAATCATAATGGGGTGTCTCTATACACACAAGAGAATCCAAAAAATGAAAAAAACATACAGAAAAAATGAAAAAAACATTTTTCATTTTTTCTGTATGTTTGTATGTCTGTATGTTTGTGTACGCTAATCTCAGAAACGGCTTATCTGATTTCAATGCAGTTTTCAGGATTCGGTGTCTTTTTCATTAAAATCGGTTAACAAAGAAGTTATGTCAATTTAATTCAGTCATCACCGACGAAATGGGCACAGCTAGTAACCAACATAATTATAATGAAATCTATTATATTCCCTGCTTTCATTTCGTAAAACCCAAAACAATCATAATCAAATCAAATAAAAATCTATCGAAATGCTACACAAACAATACACAAACACACAGACAATATAAAACAATAAACAAAGGAAACAAAGTGGAACAAACAGAGCTCATCTATTCGATTCACTTCTAAACCCCGATATATTCTCCATTGTGTTCATCCGAGAAAATGTATAGCTAGTGGGCACACCATGGTTTAAATTTTCCTGGGATAGCTATAGGGAGAGCGACCGGGGAGGTACAACCGCCGCCCCCATAATCCGTTGTATCAATATTTGTGTTTTGGTTGGAGAGGTGACCTTAGTCCTCAGGAGTAGCAACGCATCTACGTTCGAGTTCAGATAGGATTTCTGTTGTGTTTGTGGTTGTACATGAATGTCTATGGGCTGCGACTACTCAACATCAGGTGGTCTGCATGCTCGTTTGTTACTCTTCTCACATAAAAAAAAAATTCAGTGAATTGTCGGTGCATCTTCAGTCTCACATATGCATCAGAATGAGCATAGCTATACTCTAGCTCATTGTGATCGTCGTGATATGCCTCAATCGCAGGAGTCAGTGCCCAGCATGGTGCTAAGAACGCTGGTTACATTCCGCGTTAAATTGCAATCGCAATTCCATGCACGAGACATGAACCAGCCCTCTTCTCGGCGGCGTCGATCAAACGTGACACTGATTTTTTGAAAAGTTTTTTGGCACCCGTACCCCATGGACCAAAAACTGTAATTTTATTGTCCTGTATTTTACCACTAACAATACAGTGACAGTACAACGAGCGATAAAAACTCGATTACGGTGGTCGCGTGCCGCGCGGATCCACGGAATTGTTATTATTATTATCACACTACTCGGCTAGTGATTGAAAATGGTGGCGGAAAGGAATTTTTACCAATTTCTGTCTTTAAATATAACCGTTTCAATACGAAAACCGGTTTAACACGCTGAGGGTACCAGGTTGATTCGTAGTTAGCCAGACAAATGTGTGAGGGCGTTCGGTAACGCCCCCATATCTGAGTACTCTCTAAATATTATAATACAAAGTCCCCCGTCGCGTCTGTCTGTCTGTTTATAATAAACTCAAAATGTACTGGACGGATTTTTTCAGTTTTCAATAAAAGATAGAGTGGTTCCCGAGGAAGGTTTTGGTATATAATATGTTAAGTTTTTTTTTTAAATTGGGCGAGAAATTAAATTCAATATAGCAATTTAGTCTTCGTTCGAAATAGATGTTTCTAATTATTCGTTTTTGCAACTAGGTAATGACTGGGTACATGTATGAAACAAAAATAATGCAGGTAAATATATTTTATTACCTAATAAAAATACAGCTGCATGAATTAGCATATATTTTTATATCGATTTTATGCATGGAAAGTTGCTAGCAAAAGATATATAGTGATTTACACTACATTTCCTTTGACCGGTAACGAATTAACCCCGGATGACAGAGATAAGTCACGGACTCAACGGTTGTTTGTTTGTCATTATCTCCGTAATTAAATGATAGCAAAGTGGTTAGATAACGATAGCTCCGGTACTTACAAAGCTTTTCAAAGTGAAGTGACGTCGGGTGCGGTCAAGAATTGGATGGGTGACCATTAGTGGGAAAAAATCGTTTTTCGTAACCGGATACGTTAAGCATTGATTGAATCGTTAATACTTATTGGAGGGTTTCTGTTATTAAGAATGTGGAATTTATGTAATTTAGTGACTTTTACTGACTAAAGCCACACCCATTTTCTCCATTTTGCCCATTCATTTTTTCATATTTTTTTATGTTGGCAGATAGATGCGCAAACTGAACTAAGGATGATCGCCAGGATTCCAGCCAGTGCGGATGGAACCTCAAACTTCGATGAGGGATACGGTAAAGAAAGGGCGACATAGGTACCAATTCAAACATTTCATCAGCGCACTCACAGTTATAAAGCCGGTAGAACAGTCAGAGGGAACCTAGCCCTCCTTAAATTCAAGCGTGCAACCGGTCCATGTTCCTAAATTATAAATTCCTTGATAACATAATGCTTTTCAACTAAAGGGGGTTTTAAAGGTAGGAAAACAATAGTTCGATCGGGGAAGTACCACCGCCCTCATTATCCACCGTAAAGCGTTATTTTTGTTTCGATTGGAAATGTGCGGTTGCCGGCTACACTGTGAAATGAGGCGGCCTCCTTAGTCCTCAGGAGTAGCAACTTATCTATGTCAGAGCTCAGATAGGATTTCGATCGTGTTTGTGGTTGTACGTGGATGTCTATGGGCTGCCACTACTTAAAAAATAACTAGTGACCCGGCCCAGCCTCGCTCGGGTAATAGAATTCGTATGTACTTACATTATTTTTCTTTCATACATGCATTCAGACATTACATAGTTGCGAAAACTAACATGATGAATTCCTATATTGAATTTAACTATTTAATTTCTCGCCCATTTTTCAAAAATAAACTTATTATGCACCAAAACTATCCGCAGGAATCACTCTACCTGTGGTTGAAAATAGAGAAAATCCGTCTAGTAATTTTTGAGTTTAGCACGTAGACCGACAGATAGACTCGACGGGGGACTTTGTATAATAATAGTTAGAAATGAAGTCAAATATATCAATAAGAATTTGCTCTCAAGAGGAATATACGTGTAGGTACCGCATTGCGTAAAAAGATTAAGGGAAGTAGGTACGTGTAATTGTAGGGTTGTGATAATTAAAATAAATTTAAATGGCGTGCTCCGCTTGGGCGTATGTTCCTGAAACGTATATTTGAAGCTTTTTAGCTTAAAACTTATTATATCAAAAGCCTAAATTAAACAATTTAAAAAGTAAAGGCAGGAGAACTATAATTTGACCGGGGAGATACCACCACCGCCCTCATAATCCGCCGTAAACCTCGGTTGGAGAGGTTGCCGGCTACGTTTTGAATCGAGGCGGACATCTTAGTCCTCAGGAGTAACAACGCATTACGTTCAAGCTGAGATTGGATTTCGGTGGTGTTTGTGGTTGAACGTGGATGTCTATGGACTGCTAATACTTAACGTCAGGTGGTTTGCATGCTCGTTTGCTCTTCTCATAAAAAAGCCTAACCTAAACGATCTAAAGGGTGTCCAATGCCATACCGCAAAGTGCCAAAAACGCTAGCCGCATTCCCGCGTTGAATAACAACGCAAT
Organism: Phocides pigmalion okeechobee; assembly: GCA_018251015.1. Classification (NCBI taxonomy): domain Eukaryota; kingdom Metazoa; phylum Arthropoda; class Insecta; order Lepidoptera; family Hesperiidae; genus Phocides; species Phocides pigmalion. Next base: position 2,657 of record DWON01009169.1, on the reverse strand, counting down.
TCGCCTGTTGAAGCCCACTTGTCACCGTCATCGAAGCGTGGAAATAATTTTCTGAAAAATCTAAAATTTCATTTATAAATAAATACAATTACCGGTCCTATTAACGATTGCATTCTGTAGATTGCTGTAAATTGTTGCAAATTTAAAACGTTCGTGAGAGGAAATTCTTCGTTCACTAATTAATAAATAGACTGAACTGGATATAACTATTCGATTTACATAACCTAATACCCGAGTGTATTTTGTATTTTAAATAAAAATAGTTAAAATACTATATTTTTTATTTTAAAATTTAGATACGTCACTATAAAAATATTTTGCTTTCTATATTCTCAATCTATGCCAGATAATATTTTGTAACTTTTGTTTTCATTAGCAAAGTATGCTTTTTGTCAGTTCTGCTTACATTGTAGGTACCTCGCCGGTCCAATTATCTCTCTCTCAACTGCTCTTTGCTACAAAAAGTCATAGAAAGAAAGAAAGAAAGAAAGAAAGAAAGAATATAATCGGTACACATACACTACAGCACTTAAAAAGAGAAAAAATAACAACATAATAGTGATAACAAAACTAAAATAATATATACATGATTGGATTTTTTTAAGAAGAAATCATCTTATACTCATTTAATAGAAATCTGTAGAAATGCAAGAAAATGCCGGAAAATCTGAGTCAGCTGGCAAACATTTTCCTCTGTTTGAGACTGATCAAATTGTTCGTTCGCAAAAGAATGGATTTAAGTAAGAAAAGATTTAACTGATATTTAAAAGATAATGGTTGAATTCAGAATTTCTTGTAAAAGATAACAAGATAAGTCGAAAAGAAATATTTTTTGTAATTTATAACTGAGGCAAAATATGAATTCCTTGAATATATAAAAAAAACTTTAATTTATAAATTTTGAAAATTCCTAGATTAAAACAATAATAAAAATTCAATTAATTCTAGACGTTCCAATAGTAGTAAGTAAATAAACAATTATACCCGCAATTTCCCTAATATTCAATAATCAATTTTCATTCTAATATTTCATCGAAAGCCTTAATTCGAGAATAACCTGAAAATGCTAGAAAAAGAAGAAAAAGAGCAGAATCTTTAATTACTTTCAATCTGTACAATTAATATTAAAAATAGGTCATCGAAATCTTCTGATACATAGAAGAAATGTTTATGGAAAAATAGAAGTCACAAGACATTGTTAAGATCAAAATATTTTTCGTAGAACAAAAAATAACTTAATAAAAGTTTTATCTGCGATGTATTTGCACGACGACGATTCAATTCTAAGGATTTCCAATGCGGGCGCTACGAGTGTTCCAACAAACTTCCTTGTTTTCTGTCACTGCAAAATGACCTTTATGTCTAGTGCATAAAGTCTACAAGGACTGCAAAATAAAGTTTGGCCGTTAAATTCGTGATTATTCGGTCCACAGCATTCTGAAGCGGATGGTAGACGGCGCTGGTGGTCTAGGTAGAAAGTAACTCCCAAAAAAATTCAAAATGCGATTACCATACGAGACAGATATGTAACATCGTTTTTTATAACATGGATTCGGCTCCTTAAATTATTAGCCTCAAGGGTTGGCTTAAGTTTGGGTTGATTTAAAAGTTGGCTAATGTTGACCAGTGAAAAAACGGCAAAAAAACGGTCGGCAATTTATTTAAATGTAATTTTATTCATGATAGAAATGGCTGAGGTGGTGGTACCTCCCCGGTCAAATCGTATAGGTTCTACCACTTTGCTGAATATTGCATGACAAAGTTGCATAATTTGTTATTATAAACGTATTTTATATTTTTACTATGTACCGGGTACACACAATTAACGATTTTTGATTTTTGATTACCGATATTTCGAAGCAGTTGCACGGCTCTTGATCACGTCTAAACTGCAATGGCGAGAATAAACCGTTGACAAATGCTAATGGTAGAATAATCTACCCTACGTATAGATCGTTTTTATTGTTTAGTTTCTATATCACGATACACCACACTAACTGTATCTTTACGCACTAAACTTTGCATTATTTGTAATTTACGTAAAAGTGACCAAAAGAATCGAAACCGGTTGGAAATATCGGCAACCAAAAATCGGGAGTTCCCGGTACAAAGCAACATGTATAAATTCTATGACAACATTAGTTAACTCGGACATTTTGGAAAGAGATACATATCGAGATAATTTCAAGAAAACGTCTAAACAAATAGCTAATAAAGCTACCTTTACCTCGACACAACGCTAACTTGAAGCAATCATCGTCTGTCACACGTGACATAACGAAGATTAATAAAATAAAATAAATAAAAATTCAATAGAAAATCGTTTATCGTGAGTACCTGACATATAAGTATATATCCCACGATGTTATTGCTTTACAATCGAATCTGTCATTGATAACATACACATAACATAACTTTAGAAAAATAGTGAGCACACGAGACAGCTAAATCAAATCAAAATCATTTTTTTATTCAAGGTAGATTATTTACAGAATTCTCTTTGAACGTAAATAAACTACCACCGACTCGCAAGGTGTTTTCTTTTGGAAAAAAGTCGGGGAATAAAACTGCAAAACACTTTTTTTCATCTTTAAAATGTAATTTACAAATAATAACTTAAATTAATGGAGCAAGTGGAGCTGGAGTCGTTTCAGACC
>DWON01009168.1:0-11601 GCA_018251015.1 Phocides pigmalion okeechobee | reverse complement strand
CAACAAGCAACAAAAACTTGATACAATGCAAGGTAATGCTTCTTGATGAAACTGATTTATCAATAAATTTGTCCAAAAAAGCTAGTGCTGCAGATCTATACGAGCAGGTATTTTATTCTCTGGATCTTATTGAGAAGGACTACTTTGGTCTTCAGTTCACAGACACTAACAATGTAAAACACTGGCTTGATCCCACTAAAACAATAAAAAAGCAAGTGAAGATTGGACCACCATATACTTTAAGATTGAAAGTAAAATTTTATTCATCAGAACCTAATAATCTGAGGGAAGAATTAACAAGATATCAGTTCTTTTTGCAACTTAAAAGGGATATTCTAGAAAGCAAGCTAGAATGTCCTCATTCAACTGCTGTGGAGTTAGCAGCGTTAGCTCTTCAATCAGAGTTAGGTGATTTTGATGAAACCATACATACACCTGCAACAGTTTCTGAATTTAGATTTGTTCCCAACCAAACTGAGGAAATGGAAATCGAGATTTTGGAGGAATTTAAAAAATATAAGGGATTGACACCTGCACAAGCAGAAGTCAATTATTTAAATAAAGCAAAATGGCTTGAAATGTATGGAGTTGATATGCATATTGTTCTTGGAAAAGATGGTTGTGAGTATCATTTAGGTTTGACGCCTACGGGGATACTGGTGTTCGAAGGACCTCAAAAGATCGGGTTATTCTTTTGGCCGAAGATTAGTAAATTGGATTTCAAGAAAAAGAAACTGACTTTGGTTGTAGTTGAGGATGATGACCAAGGACGTGAACAAGAACACACTTTTGTGTTTCGCTTACATAATGAGAAAGCTTGCAAACATCTCTGGAAGTGTGCTGTTGAGCACCATACTTTCTTCCGTTTAAGAGCCCCTGTCAAAGGACCGTCGGCAAGGCAAAACTTCTTCCGAATGGGATCCAGATTCCAATATTCTGGTAAGACAGAATATCAGACTACACAGCAAAATCGCGCTCGCCGAACCGTTCAGTTTGAAAGACGACCAAGTCAACGTTTTGCTCGTAGACAAAGCCATGTGTTAAGAGAACGTGAGAAACAGAATTCTAATACTAAATCGGAAGCTCTGGTGCAACCGGAATCATCGAACGAAGTACCGAGTACATCTTCTGATAATGCAATGCTTGTTACGGATACTTCTCTCGATACTCTATCTAGAAAGAGTAGTGCCAAATCTCAAAAGTCGTCTCTTCTAGACACTGAAAACAAAACATCAGATGTTGGAGAAACTTCTGTAAAAAATATGTTACATGATGAACCACCAGTTGAAGTAATGATGTCAAAAGACGATGCTATAAGCAACAAGGTATTATTTAAAATGGATAAGTCTGCCGAAGAGAAAAAGAATAATCTGACACAACTTGTTATAAATAAGCCATCTTGCAATTGCTCACCCTCAGCAGAGTTTAATCCACTCAATGATTTGCTTATGAGCTTAGTTAAGGAGAAATTGAACAGTGACGATTCTAAAAATGAAGCAAAGAGAGATCAAACCGATTCTGTAATTGACAAAGAAGTTCCTAATAACCAAACAAAATGTTATTTGCCTTCTACTAAAAACTTGCCTCCTGGACAATTAAAATGTAACAATATATTGAAAGCTAGAGAAAATGAAGTGAAAATAGTAAATGAATCTACAAATATCAATCTGTCCATACCGTCCACACCATCACCAAAAATTCTCAACGAGACTAATCCAACAAACTCCCAGTACGTGTCAATAGTAGTCGTGGAGCCACCGCGGCCGCAAACAAAGGTGGCGTCCCCAAAACCGGCAGAAAGGAAAGAAGAAATTACTCCAAAATCTCAGCCAATATCATCTCTTTCGCCATGGCTAGTTACATCGGAACCTAGCTCTCCGTCGGGAATTGGAGAGAAGGAAATAACTATAATACATCGCAAGTCTGTTATCACAACTCAACTTTAGGGTATTGTATTTGATTTCACCTTCACAATTAAGCAGATATATTTAGATTTTGTTTATACTGATGATAAAAAATTAAAAATATATAATTGGTGCTTAATGTTTGTGTAACAATGTTGTTTACATGTTAATGCGCAAATGTTTTTATTTCTTACATTTGTAAGATTGATGCATTTTACATGTAAATAAAATACATATATATATTATTTTATTACATTAAAAGGAAATAAAAACTTTTCGCTTTTAAAGTTTCGAAGGAAAGCGAGACAGTATGTAATTTCCTAAAAACCTGCCATTACGTATATTATTAGGAAGTTACAGAAAATTTTTCATTTAATATTAATATCTATTATATTAAAGCATTTTTTAATTAGATTACTTTTACATTATTTTTTCTAAAGATGGAGTGACTATGTTTCTTTAAAAACTTTACCATACAGGTATTGAAACAGAGTTGACATGTTTTTGAACACTTAAAGAGGAAAGGGTGAATTATATTTTTATTGCATTCCAATATTCATTCCAGTGAACTGAGTTTAGAACTGATTAGACTCTGTTTAGGCTGTGTATGGCAATTAACTATTGTATGTACCGCGCGTATGTCTAATACTAATCTAATCTTACGCATCTTTTGTATGAAGTAATGCATATTAGACTGTGAGACGTAAGAGCTACTTATCCGGCCCAGATAGTACGTACATATGAACAATACTGTGTCCCTCTGAAGCATTCTAAAAACGATTACATAGCAGTCAACTATCACAACCAAAAAAAATTGTCTCTGTCATAGTCGGAGCTATGTTATTGAAGGAATCCCTATTTTTAAATTAATAATGTGCCGCCTTCGTAACTAAGACTGACCAAGTTATTAGTAATCGTTTTCTATACTTTTGTGTCAGAGCGGCACAGTAATAATATGCGTACTTTAGCTCGTGTCCAGCAGTGTAATAATATGATTAACTAATTTTGCAGAATTTTATGATCAATTACATTAGATAAAAATATCTACATTTATAAAATTTGTTAAATAAAGTATTCAGAAGTACTTTTAAGCAATTACAATTGTTTTCCATGGAAATATTAATTTAAGGATAAGAACTTAAAGCATGTCAATAATCGTGAAACATATTTAGAATATTTTAGAAAAAACAAAAGATACTCAAAGTAGAAGACGATAATGAACTTTAAATTACATTGTTATGATCCACCTAGCAATTATGCTCGTGTTAGTTATAGGTGCTTATTTTACTATTAAGTATATTTATAATAGATGCTTGCATTCAATCAAATACACCTACATTTTTTATATCAAGAACTTGTATAAGTATTAAGTAATGTTATAAGGGTTTTATTATTATATTAAATCATATAGGTATGTTTACCAAACTTTGGCAAGTTATACCTGTAGGTAATAAGGAATTATATATAATATATATATTCCAGAAATTTAGTCATTGTGTACTTAAGGGCATACATTAAACAGTCCATATTGAAGCCGTCCTCTTACCATATCGAATATTTTTTCAAATTTATAACAGTAAGTTTATTTAGCGTAGTACAATATTGTCAGTATTACAACAAAAAAAACTAGGTGCCATTTTTACTTAATAAACTGCAACATTATGTACACAACATTTAGACTAAATAACTGTGGTTGATCAAATAAGTTGCATTGTGATTTTGTTAGCTTCGAAATTATAAGACTGGATTTATTGTATATTTTTATTCGATAAATGTTTCTCGTTTTCTTCGTCAAAGTAAATAGCTGCATTAAATTTTGAAATTATTTTTATAAAATTTCCATTTCTATATTGTCATCCATCGTGGATTGAATGTACATTCCATTTTTACTGTATGTTGAGACAAAATATGTCCTAAACAGGAGTAACAGATATAATATATGCATATAAAATGTTCAAAGTAACGAATTTTAACTTACGTTTATATTTATACATTTCTGAGTCATGTACACGTAATACCGACATCATTAAATAATCATTTTTATTAGAGATACTTATTGTTGACTAAAGTTTATAGTCGACGGTGGCAGTTAAAAACATGTTTAAGCTAGAAAAAAATGGATTTTATTGAGAGTCAAAATAAAATTTTGAAATTTTAACGTGCCTTATTATTTTAATAGCAGCTGTATACAAAAATGTATTGCCGTCCAATATGTAATGTCAAATACCTGTTGTACCATGACATAGTTACATTTAAACTTTAAGCAATTGGTTAAGTACTTACTGTTTTGTATTTGTCTATTTTAAAAATAAGATACATTCGTATTAAAAACTTTTGTAATTAGCGAAAAGTTTTTAAATTCGGCGCAATAGGCCGAGTGGTGGCAGCCAATAATTAAGTTTATATAAATTAGTTAACTTAAAGATGGCGCCAACATCTAAATTCCCTACTTAATTGTTATGTTTAAGTTTATGTTTACATTTCATTTATTATAATAAGTATAAAGGTTACATACTGTAAGCTCATGATTACTCTTTCAACTTATATTTACTAACTAAAATTTATGAACATGTTTTTGAGTTTATTGTGCTCAATTTTATGACCTAAATATTGAGACATATAATAAATTATTTTACGAAACATAAAATATATTTTATTTTTGCATGCAACTAACAGACATGTTGCTGACAATATTTTGTCACAATAAAAAAATATTTGACACTTATCAACAGGTAACTTTGATGGTTTATAAAATTTGACTAACATTTGAAATTTAGGTCGGGGAAAAAAATACCATTAAACAATATGATGAACCTTCGAAAATCGGTAGAAAAAATGTCTTCCGATAAATCTTCATCGGAATTAAATAATTTATTTTCGTTTAAACGATATTTTATTAATAATCTTGATTCTTATCAAGGAGAGTTTATACTGAAAGAAATTGTCAAGGTTTTAGAGAAAAATGCAGTACCCAAAGAGCCTTCTTTACAAAGTATAATGGCAGAAGATGCAGATATGCTGGCTCCAGCACCGCTGAAGCAATCATATGAGATCATAGGTAAACTATAAATTTAACATTTGTACAAATTTCGTACACAAAACAATGGTATCTATACTTATCTTAAATGACTTTTTAAATTTCATAGTAGCTCCTTCCGGTCTTATAATATAATCAGTCTTCCTTTCTTTTTGTTTTTTGCAGTGCTGCTGTACTATTTTGAAATTGTCTTCGTTTAAATATTGCTTGCACGTTAAATTCATTTAATATATGGCGTAATATTTATCCTTAAATTGGAACTTCCTTCTTTGTTGACTATCACAAAACCACTTATTTATGTGACTATTTCTACCCTACCTTTTTATTTAATTTTATTTCTTATTTTTGGGTTTCTCTTTCTCAAAATTCCCATCGTTTTCCCAGCGAAAAGCCCAACTTTTGTTTGTTTATTATGTGTATGTGTGCCTTTTCATAACTAGCGCATCTTTGTATTATAGTGTAATAATGCCAGTTTTCTTACATGGTGCGTATACATTTTACTTCTACTATTGTTATTCCGTTACTAAGACAGACTATTAATATTAGGTACCGTTACGGATTCAAAGGTCAAAAGCATTGATAACGTCGCCAGGATAATTGCCAAATCCGAATGCTTGCCCCAGATGCTTACTTGTGGAACCGTAATCTTCGACATTAGTTGCGATAGAGATGAATTAAAAACAGCTATGGATTTCACGAAACGTAAGTATCATCAGCATACCTATTTCAAAACTGTAATTAAACCAGATGCACATGGCGCTAACCAGATACCAAACAAATACAAAGATCGTACAACTATGTTGCTAATGATTCTATATACGTTGATTTTGTATATAGCGGGCATTTTACTTCTGACAATTGTTTCGAAGCCCGAATAACAATCATGATTTTATAATTTGTCAAGTGTAGTATATGGGCCAGTTACATATTTAGACCATTATTATTTCTTAAGGATTTTTTTACGTATATAGCAGTCGTTATGAAAAAAATATGGGAAATAAAATAAAACGTTAACAAAAAGTGAACGAAGAAAGATAAGATGTATCTTGTCAAAATAATATATCCGATTTATTTTTATTCGAACTAATGCGACAATTCTATACTTTAATTATTTTGTAATTTCCCGGAATTCAAAAAATCACACGTTAAAAACAGATAAAATGCATTCATTTAAATATATCGAACATAGTACTTTCACCTCTCTGGTTAAGAAGAAATCTCCAGATGAGCTTTGGTGTTGACATGCACATTTCTTTAACTTAGTATATTTTTAACATAATTTGACAGTTTTGAAAGACCTCCTAGCACAACAAGCCGTTACAAGAGCAGCATCGGGTGACAATGACAACGATAAAGAAGGCGACGAATCTAAAAGGCGTTACTTGATTCTTATATCGACTGTCATGACGTGGGCTTCAACTAAGCCGTTAGATCCGGTAAAACGACTATTTGTAAATGTGTAGTCAAGTCATGCATAGCTTGTAAATGGAAATTATACTTCAAATGCAGAATATTAAGTGGCTAAGGTATCATGCATTAGGAGTTATCCTAATAATTTTCTTTAAGGATACACCTGATATGCCATTCATCGAAACAGATTTTCGTAAAAGAAAACCACATCCAAATTATAAAATGCATTATGATGTGGAGAACGAGGTTATTGACATCGCCAGGAAGTACAAGCCAGAAATCGGGTATGGTGCATAAGTGTTTAAAATAAATTCGTTACATAATTATCATGCTCTATCGATATTCGAACCGGTCGTGTCTGTTCGTTGTAATATCAGAGCGTATCACTGGTCATTAAATTCAATTTATTATAATGTACCTATTCGTTTTATGTTACATTCAAATCGGAAAGTTGTCAAATTTGTACTATGTAGGTATGTGCCTAAAATTGATAATTCGCATCCTTAGTAAGCCAGTTTTATTTATTTATGATAATTGTAATTGTAAACTAAGTACGTATATCTTTCAACGCAAACACAGCATGTATAATCAAACAACTCGGTAATCATAATAAAAACTTGTTGGATGTGATTATCCATTAATTTACATTTGAATAAAAAAATAACGATTTCATTTTTAGTTGTCCATTGTGATGTCAATTTTACTTTTCATAATTTGCAAATGCTCTAATTTAATATAAGATTTTAGATATTATTAGAAAAGAATCAACCACATTTCTTCGCGCCTGCCCCCCTTTGTACGATATTACACAGTAATCTTAAATATTTACATATTAAATTAGGGTACGTTAGGTTCTTCACATGTGTATTTAGTGTCAAAAATAAATTTGATTCAAAATTTGTAAGAAACGACCATTCCAATCGACTCAACCGTATGCAGAATACGCTCGTATATATGTATATTAAAAATAGGCAAACAAAAATATATGTGTGCAAATGTCAAAATAAGTTAAATTTGAATTAAAATTATAATTATTTGAATATACAGATATGCATTTTCAATTTTATATCTAAAACATACTAAATGACCCGTGCTTTCACATTAAATATTTTTTCGAAATTTTAGTAATAGAATTACGCAAAGATCATTTGTGAAATTTTTGTCTGTCTGTTGTTACCGCAGCTAGCAAAATCAGTTTACCGAATTCAATAAAATTTATGTTAATACATAGTCTTTATACTGAGGCAACGTATAGAATATGGTTTGTTAAGCTATATTAAGGGAGTTTCGCAGATATACCTAGATTTTTTCTTCTCATAATTTCCCTTCTCTTAATATTCGGGTATTAATCATACTTACAATAAGTTTGGATATTAAAAAACGGTTTATAAGCTAATGTTACAGAGCTATAGTTGTTGCCACTGGAGTATCGTATGGTGGTCGCGAGGACGTTCTATTTTATTGGTTTCAAAAAGCATGGGAATGTGAAAGACTCCTGCCAATATTCGGTCGCGGAGGAAATGTCGTACCACTAATCAACGTGCAGGACTTAGCTCAGTTAGTACCTACGTATTTAAACAATACTTTATCCTTTACTGTAAGAGATAGCACAGTTAGTACTTACATATATATAAAAATTCTACTTATATACCTACAGCAATCTTAACAGTACTGTTTAGCACAATACTCACATATAAACATTACTTAAATACCTGCTTTTTGTATTTACTTAATTGGCCTTTGATTGTAAATAGTACTATTTTACAGAATCGTGTATAATCTGGCAATGGATTTTCCTAAGAAGCTTTATATATTGGGCGTTGAACAGAATGTGACTAAACAAAGAGAGGTCGAATATTAAATTATTTCGTGAATATTTGTCTTACTATTTATCGGTACTAGAATCTGTGACTTCTATTGCAGATTATAAAGTCTTTAGGTAGAAAAGTGGGATCTGGAATGTTTAAATGCATACCGCAAGAGGATGCTTTTCTAATTCCTGAAATTGACGTAAGTACACTTTTTACATTTATATATTAATGTTGATTATAATAATATGATTACTTATATGATTGTAGCAAAGAATTTATGACTTAATGACCCTAAACTTAAATATGGAACCAACGTTTATAGTCGAGACAATGGGATTGCAATGGGTATCCGAATTGACTTTTGCGGAGAATGTACCGGTTCTTATGAAGGAGTTTAAGAAAGAGAGGGGATTGAAACCTTTCAAGGTAAAGTAACATTAAATACCTCTACCGTTGGTCAAATGTTAGACACAATGAAATTTCACTTTTTAGGTCCTTATCTACGGGCCTCCAATTGTAGGAAAAACAACGTTATCTAAACTTATTTGTGAAGCATATGGTCTTGTTTATATTTCTCCAACTAATGTGGCTCAAGATATATTAGAAGATTTGGTTAGTATTTATTTTACGGAGATATTGTTAAAAGACAACATACTTTGTAATGATTTTAATGATACATTATTGTATTAATGTATACTTAAATAATATTCATAAAGGTTTTTTTTAACAGAATTACTCATGTAGCGCACTCTTATGTAATACATTTTAATCAGGAGTGGCGTGTTAATCATTGGGATATGGGTGAGACTACCGCTCTTGGCATGCCAGCACCCGAGGAAGATGATAATGCTGGGGATGACGATGATGACCTTGGCGAGGAGGAAGGAATGAGGGAAACAGCGAAACAAACATTAGCCATTTTACGTTCAGGTCGACCGCTGACAGATGATGATATCATGGGGTAATTGAATAAATATATTACAATGCAGACATTAAGAATTTATTATATATTTTATGTTTTATTTTTCCTGTTTCCAAACAATAGTTTACAAAGCTGGTTTTTCTTTTGCGCAGAAAGTATAATTTCTGGATCATATATTATTATTTGTTACATTTAACTTTGAAAGTCCCACTATAGTTTTAAAATATTACGATTTTAAAATATAATCATACTTTACTTATTACCTAGGTATTTACGTCAAAGATTATTAAACCGTGAAGCTTTAAACAGAGGTTGGGTACTGGATGGATATCCTACGAATCTGGCACAATGTGCTATATGTAAGAATATTATTTTGCACTGATTACATCATGTTATATATTTATTACAAATTATTTGGGTAATTTAACAAAACCATTATTTGATCCAGTATTTGATAGAGGTGAAGAACAAGATTCCGAAGTTGAAGAAGAAAATTTAGAAGATCAATTTGACGAAGACGTTGATCTGTACACCAATGTTTTAAAAAAGATACTACCTGGTATAAGTCAACATTTTTTTAAATTATAATGGTTGTAACTTATTACTTAAACATGAAAACGATTTTTATCGATATTGATAATGTCTTAAAATGACAAATCTTATCCATAAATTCAACTACAATTACTTTTCAGACATAGTTGTTTCATTGGAGGCAACTGATGACTTTATTTGTGAAAAAGCAATGCGTCAACCAGAAAGTGATACGCGTTTAGATGAAGAGACGGTATTGAGGCGTCTCAGTGAGTTTAGGGCTGGCGATTCTCAAGATACAACGCCACTAAACTTTTTCGATGAACTAGATATTCATCCTCTCGTTGTTTCTGTAAAGGATCATCTTGATTATGAAATGAAAGTTACTTACGCAGCTGTTGCTCTGCGAATGGGAAGACCATGCCGTTATGAAAAACTTATTGGTAAATATTATTCTTTATATTATATTTTTCATTCCATAATTTCTGCTACATAGGTTACTTTATGTGAAAAATATATGTTAATATTATGTATTTAGCGCTAATAGAAGCAGCTGAAAAGAAAGAAAAAAAGGAATTCGACATACTTAAAGCTAAAGAAGCGAAGGCTTTGGAAGAGTTAGAGAAAAATATGAAAGAAGAACGGGAAGAGAGAATGGAATACTGGGTAATGGTTCATATTAGGTTATTTAAAAGACATTTAATAGCATTTGACTTTTCAGAAGTTACTCCATAGTTATATTTGTAATTAAATTTTATGCGAAGTTACTAAATAAATCGTAACCACTAACAACTAACATAACAGATAAAAGAATACCAAAATGATAACTTTGCTTAAATGAGATGTTTTTTTAATAAAATGTAAGCAGGAAACGACCATACTGTCTACCTGATGAACAGTAAAGCTCTCAAGGACATCTGTAAACAACTCCATGTAGAATAGAAGCCCCTACATTCTATCATAGACCTGTTTCTCTACACCTTTTCATTTTATTATCTTAAACCTTTAGAATATTCTGAAGCGGTGTTGTCCCAGCTTCTACTAACTTTATTTATGGAAGTTAATACTTATCATCTGACTGCAAACTGAAAGTCAGCGCTGTAGTAGGTAGTTAATAGGCCACCTGCTCTTGGTATTAGCTGAGTTTGACTCCTTTTCGCGGTTGCTGCAGTACGTATTATTATGTCCTTTTTTCCTGTTTATATTCGTGTTATTGTTTTTTTTTTCTTTATTACAGTGTGTTTTGTTTATTTTTAAGTAGTTAATACTATTTTGTATTTAGTATTTATGATTACTTGTGTTGCAATTGGCCCGAATAAAGTTGTTTCTTTTTTTTCTTTCTTTCATTTATATTTTTCTCAAGTCGGAGCTATATGCATTAATGCGTGAGGAGGAGGAAGCAGCGTTGGCTGCCGCCGGCGAGCCCATGCGGAATTACCTCGTGCAACACATCTTTCCGACCCTCACCGCTGGATTGCTAGAAGTTGCTACGCTGCGTCCAGACGACCCTATTGATTTTCTCGTGAGCATTACAATTTATAAACCGCTATAGAATTGAACAACATCTTTACCCAATTTTTGGTCCATTTAGAAACAAGGTGACACAAGATTTCATTGGTTTGAAGGTAATTAAAAGTGATCTTGCCTAGTAGTATCATAATCTCGACTGTTATGACATCCCCAATGTTGAAAGTATTTAGTAACAAATGTTAATGGTACTATAACATTTTAATTTCCTATACTTATATACGTTTTTAAGTATAGTTTGCAACTGATGATATTGTTGTCATGATTTTTTTTATATTAATGGACAAAGAGAGATTGTATCCGTTTTCAAGGTGGTAGACCCGTTAGAGCTCGGTTAGGGAGGGGAGGTTGCCGGATACACATTATTAGAAGCGACCATCTGAGTCCTCAAGAGTAGGAACGCTTCCGCGTCCATCCTTAAATAGAACTTCTGTTCTATTTGAGATTGGACGTGGTTGT